>CAWVNO010002965.1:27500-30149 GCA_963930645.1 Salticus scenicus | reverse complement strand
TTTTACTTTCCGAACACTATAGTGAGGAAAGTATTGTAATCATGTCAAAAATCCGAATTCGAGATTTTGATGTTTCTATACGTTTCGAGGTCCAACGAGTCCGTTTTCACTATTTTTACGATGATGTATGTATGTGTGTGTGTATGTATGTGTGTATGTGTGTGTGTATGTATGTGTGTATGTATGTGTGTATGTATGTGTGTATGTCTGTGAGTGAACACGCTAGCGTCTAAACGCTTTGTTCGAATAAGCTGAAAGTTGGTACGTATATTGTAAGTCACCATAGTACGAACCCTATAGATTTTGGTGAATGTAGCACTTATAGTTTTTTTACCACCGCCACTTTAGAATGTAGGAAAAGAGGGGAAAAAAGGCTAAAAACCCCATAGGAATAGCATGGGAAGAGAAGCGAAAAAACTCACAATGTCAAGTGTGTTAAAAAAAAAAAAAAAAAAAAAACAAGTTTCACACCGGAAGTAATAAGGGGACAAAGTTGACTAGAAAAATACATTGAACAGCGGTAACCGGGTGGGCTGGGGCATGGGTCCTATCGTCCAGGATTACTACGACTCGCCTAGTATAACTCTTGGCGGTGGTGGGGGTGGGTGGGCGGGAACCACCGCCACTTTAGAATGTAGGAAAAGAGGGGAAAAAAGGCTAAAAACCCCATAGGAATAGCATGGGAAGAGAAGCGAAAAAACTCACAATGTCAAGTGTGTTAAAAAAAAAAAAAAAAAAAAAAAAAAAACAAGTTTCACACCGGAAGTAATAAGGGGACAAAGTTGACTAGAAAAATACATTGAACAGCGGGAACCGGGTGGGCTGGGGCATGGTTCCTATCGTCCAGGATTACTACGACTCGCCTAGTATAACTCTTGGGGGTGGGTGGGCGGGAACCACCGCTACTTTAGAATGTAGAAAAAGAGGGGAAAAAAGGCTAAAAACCCCATAGGAATAGCATGGGAAGAAAAGCGAAAAAACTCACAATGTCAAGTGTGTTAAAAAAAAAAAAAAAAAAAAAAAAACAAGTTTCACACCGGAAGTAATAAGGGGACAAATTTGACTAGAAAAATACATTGAACAGCGGGAACCGGGTGGGCTGGGGCATGGGTCCTATCGTCCAGGATTACTACGACTCGCCTAGCATAACTCTTGGCGGTGGTGGGGGTGGGTGGGCGGGAACCACCGCCACTTTAGAATGTAGGAAAAGAGGGGAAAAAAGGCTAAAAACCCCATAGGAATAGCATGGGAAGAGAAGCGAAAAAACTCACAATGTCAAGTGTGTTAAAAAAAAAAAAAAAAAAAAAAAAAAAAAAAACAAGTTTCACACCGGAAGTAATAAGGGGACAAAGTTGACTAGAAAAATACATTGAACAGCGGGAACCGGGTGGGCTGGGGCATGGTTCCTATCGTCCAGGATTACTACGACTCGCCTAGTATAACTCTTGGGGGTGGGTGGGCGGGAACCACCGCTACTTTAGAATGTAGAAAAAGAGGGGAAAAAAGGCTAAAAACCCCATAGGAATAGCATGGGAAGAAAAGCGAAAAAACTCACAATGTCAAGTGTGTTAAAAAAAAAAAAAAAAAAAAAAAACAAGTTTCACACCGGAAGTAATAAGGGGACAAATTTGACTAGAAAAATACATTGAACAGCGGGAACCGGGTGGGCTGGGGCATGGGTCCTATCGTCCAGGATTACTACGACTCGCCTAGCATAACTCTTGGCGGTGGTGGGGGTGGGTGGGCGGGAACCACCGCCACTTTAGAATGTAGGAAAAGAGGGGAAAAAAGGCTAAAAACCCCATAGGAATAGCATGGGAAGAGAAGCGAAAAAACTCACAATGTCAAGTGTGTTAAAAAAAAAAAAAAAAAAAAAAAAAAACAAGTTTCACACCGGAAGTAATAAGGGGACAAAGTTGACTAGAAAAATACATTGAACAGCGGGAACCGGGTGGGCTGGGGCATGGTTCCTATCGTCCAGGATTACTACGACTCGCCTAGTATAACTCTTGGGGGTGGGTGGGCGGGAACCACCGCTACTTTAGAATGTAGAAAAAGAGGGGAAAAAAGGCTAAAAACCCCATAGGAATAGCATGGGAAGAGAAGCGAAAAAACTCACAATGTCAAGTGTGTTAAAAAAAAAAAAAAAAAAAAAAAAACAAGTTTCACACCGGAAGTAATAAGGGGACAAATTTGACTAGAAAAATACATTGAACAGCGGGAACCGGGTGGGCTGGGGCATGGTTCCTATCGTCCAGGATTACTACGACTCGCCTAGTATAACTCTTGGGGGTGGGTGGGCGGGAACCACCGCTACTTTAGAATGTAGAAAAAGAGGGGAAAAAAGGCTAAAAACCCCATAGGAATAGCATGGGAAGAGAAGCGAAAAAACTCACAATGTCAAGTGTGTTAAAAAAAAAAAAAAAAAAAAAAAAAACAAGTTTCACACCGGAAGTAATAAGGGGACAAATTTGACTAGAAAAAACTCACAATGTCAAGTGTGTTAAAAAAAAAAAAAAAAAAAAAAAAAAACAAGTTTCACACCGGAAGTAATAAGGGGACAAATTTGACTAGAAAAATACATTGAACAGCGGGAACCGGGTGGGCTGGGGCATGGGTCCTATCGTCCAGGATTACTACGACTCGCCT
>CAWVNO010002965.1:22500-25000 GCA_963930645.1 Salticus scenicus | reverse complement strand
AAAAAAAAACAAGTTTCACACCGGAAGTAATAAGGGGACAAAGTTGACTAGAAAAATACATTGAACAGCGGGAACCGGGTGGGCTGGGGCATGGTTCCTATCGTCCAGGATTACTACGACTCGCCTAGTATAACTCTTGGGGGTGGGTGGGCGGGAACCACCGCTACTTTAGAATGTAGAAAAAGAGGGGAAAAAAGGCTAAAAACCCCATAGGAATAGCATGGGAAGAAAAGCGAAAAAACTCACAATGTCAAGTGTGTTAAAAAAAAAAAAAAAAAAAAAAAAACAAGTTTCACACCGGAAGTAATAAGGGGACAAATTTGACTAGAAAAATACATTGAACAGCGGGAACCGGGTGGGCTGGGGCATGGGTCCTATCGTCCAGGATTACTACGACTCGCCTAGCATAACTCTTGGCGGTGGTGAGGGTGGGTGGGCGGGAACCACCGCCACTTTAGAATGTAGGAAAAGAGGGGAAAAAAGGCTAAAAACCCCATAGGAATAGCATGGGAAGAGAAGCGAAAAAACTCACAATGTCAAGTGTGTTAAAAAAAAAAAAAAAAAAAAAAAAAAAAACAAGTTTCACACCGGAAGTAATAAGGGGACAAATTTGACTAGAAAAATACATTGAACAGCGGGAACCGGGTGGGCTGGGGCATGGGTCCTATCGTCCAGGATTACTACGACTCGCCTAGTATAACTCTTGGCGGTGGTGGGGGTGGGTGGGCGGGAACCACCGCCACTTTAGAATGTAGGAAAAGAGGGGAAAAAAGGCTAAAAACCCCATAGGAATAGCATGGGAAGAGAAGCGAAAAAACTCACAATGTCAAGTGTGTTAAAAAAAAAAAAAAAAAAAAAAAAAAAAAAACAAGTTTCACACCGGAAGTAATAAGGGGACAAATTTGACTAGAAAAATACATTGAACAGCGGGAACCGGGTGGGCTGTGGCATGGGTCCTATCGTCCAGGATTACTACGACTCGCCTAGCATAACTCTTGGCGGTGGTGGGGGTGGGTGGGCGGGAACCACCGCCACTTTAGAATGTAGGAAAAGAGGGGAAAAAAGGCTAAAAACCCCATAGGAATAGCATGGGAAGAGAAGCGAAAAAACTCACAATGTCAAGTGTGTTAAAAAAAAAAAAAAAAAAAAAAAAAAACAAGTTTCACACCGGAAGTAATAAGGGGACAAATTTGACTAGAAAAATACATTGAACAGCGGGAACCGGGTGGGCTGGGGCATGGGTCCTATCGTCCAGGATTACTACGACTCGCCTAGTATAACTCTTGGCGGTGGTGGGGGTGGGTGGGCGGGAACCACCGCCACTTTAGAATGTAGGAAAAGAGGGGAAAAAAGGCTAAAAACCCCATAGGAATAGCATGGGAAGAGAAGCGAAAAAACTCACAATGTCAAGTGTGTTAAAAAAAAAAAAAAAAAAAAAAAAAAAAAACAAGTTTCACACCGGAAGTAATAAGGGGACAAATTTGACTAGAAAAATACATTGAACAGCGGGAACCGGGTGGGCTGGGGCATGGGTCCTATCGTCCAGGATTACTACGACTCGCCTAGTATAACTCTTGGCGGTGGTGGGGGTGGGTGGGCGGGAACCACCGCCACTTTAGAATGTAGGAAAAGAGGGGAAAAAAGGCTAAAAACCCCATAGGAATAGCATGGGAAGAGAAGCGAAAAAACTCACAATGTCAAGTGTGTTAAAAAAAAAAAAAAAAAAAAAAAAAAAAAACAAGTTTCACACCGGAAGTAATAAGGGGACAAATTTGACTAGAAAAATACATTGAACAGCGGGAACCGGGTGGGCTGGGGCATGGGTCCTATCGTCCAGGATTACTACGACTCGCCTAGTATAACTCTTGGCGGTGGTGGGGGTGGGTGGGCGGGAACCACCGCCACTTTAGAATGTAGGAAAAGAGGGGAAAAAAGGCTAAAAACCCCATAGGAATAGCATGGGAAGAGAAGCGAAAAAACTCACAATGTCAAGTGTGTTAAAAAAAAAAAAAAAAAAAAAAAAAAAAAAAACAAGTTTCACACCGGAAGTAATAAGGGGACAAATTTGACTAGAAAAATACATTGAACAGCGGGAACCGGGTGGGCTGGGGCATGGGTCCTATCGTCCAGGATTACTACGACTCGCCTAGTATAACTCTTGGCGGTGGTGGGGGTGGGTGGGCGGGAACCACCGCCACTTTAGAATGTAGGAAAAGAGGGGAAAAAAGGCTAAAAACCCCATAGGAATAGCATGGGAAGAGAAGCGAAAAAACTCACAATGTCAAGTGTGTTAAAAAAAAAAAAAAAAAAAAAAAAAAAAAAAACAAGTTTCACACCGGAAGTAATAAGGGGACAAATTTGACTAGAAAAATACATTGAACAGCGGGAACCGGGTGGGCTGGGGCATGGGTCCTATCGTCCAGGATTACTACGACTCGCCTAGTATAACTCTTGGCGGTGGTGGGGGTGGGTGGGCGGGAACCACCGCCACTTTAGAATG
>CAWVNO010002965.1:10000-20000 GCA_963930645.1 Salticus scenicus | reverse complement strand
CCCCATAGGAATAGCATGGGAAGAAAAGCGAAAAAACTCACAATGTCAAGTGTGTTAAAAAAAAAAAAAAAAAAAAAAAAAAACAAGTTTCACACCGGAAGTAATAAGGGGACAAATTTGACTAGAAAAATACATTGAACAGCGGAAACCGGGTGGGCTGGGGCATGGTTCCTATCGTCCAGGATTACTACGACTCGCCTAGTATAACTCTTGGGGGTGGGTGGGCGGGAACCACCGCTACTTTAGAATGTAGAAAAAGAGGGGAAAAAAGGCTAAAAACCCCATAGGAATAGCATGGGAAGAGAAGCGAAAAAACTCACAATGTCAAGTGTGTTAAAAAAAAAAAAAAAAAAAAAAAAAAATTCACACCGGAAGTAATAAGGGGACAAAGTTGACTAGAAAAATACATTGAACAGCGGGAACCGGGCGGGATGGGGCATGGGTCCTATCGTCCAGGATTACTACGACTCGCCTAGTATAACTCTTGGGGGTGGGTGGGCGGGAACCACCGCCACTTTAGAATGTAGGAAAAGAGGGGAAAAAAGGCTAAAAACCCCATAGGAATAGCATGGGAAGAGAAGCGAAAAAACTCACAATGTCAAGTGTGTTAAAAAAAAAAAAAAAAAAAAAAAAAAAACAAGTTTCACACCGGAAGTAATAAGGGGACAAAGTTGACTAGAAAAATACATTGAACAGCGGGAACCGGGTGGGCTGGGGCATGGTTCCTATCGTCCAGGATTACTACGACTCGCCTAGTATAACTCTTGGGGGTGGGTGGGCGGGAACCACCGCCACTTTAGAATGTAGGAAAAGAGGGGAAAAAAGGCTAAAAACCCCATAGGAATAGCATGGGAAGAGAAGCGAAAAAACTCACAATGTCAAGTGTGTTAAAAAAAAAAAAAAAAAAAAAAAAAAAACAAGTTTCACACCGGAAGTAATAAGGGGACAAATTTGACTAGAAAAATACATTGAACAGCGGGAACCGGGTGGGCTGGGGCATGGGTCCTATCGTCCAGGATTACTACGACTCGCCTAGTATAACTCTTGGCGGTGGTGGGGGTGGGTGGGCGGGAACCACCGCCACTTTAGAATGTAGGAAAAGAGGGGAAAAAAGGCTAAAAACCCCATAGGAATAGCATGGGAAGAGAAGCGAAAAAACTCACAATGTCAAGTGTGTTAAAAAAAAAAAAAAAAAAAAAAAAACAAGTTTCACACCGGAAGTAATAAGGGGACAAATTTGACTAGAAAAATACATTGAACAGCGGGAACCGGGTGGGCTGGGGCATGGGTCCTATCGTCCAGGATTACTACGACTCGCCTAGTATAACTCTTGGCGGTGGTGGGGGTGGGTGGGCGGGAACCACCGCCACTTTAGAATGTAGGAAAAGAGGGGAAAAAAGGCTAAAAACCCCATAGGAATAGCATGGGAAGAGAAGCGAAAAAACTCACAATGTCAAGTGTGTTAAAAAAAAAAAAAAAAAAAAAAAAACAAGTTTCACACCGGAAGTAATAAGGGGACAAATTTGACTAGAAAAATACATTGAACAGCGGGAACCGGGTGGGCTGGGGCATGGGTCCTATCGTCCAGGATTACTACGACTCGCCTAGTATAACTCTTGGCGGTGGTGGGGGTGGGTGGGCGGGAACCACCGCCACTTTAGAATGTAGGAAAAGAGGGGAAAAAAGGCTAAAAACCCCATAGGAATAGCATGGGAAGAGAAGCGAAAAAACTCACAATGTCAAGTGTGTTAAAAAAAAAAAAAAAAAAAAAAAAACAAGTTTCACACCGGAAGTAATAAGGGGACAAATTTGACTAGAAAAATACATTGAACAGCGGGAACCGGGTGGGCTGGGGCATGGGTCCTATCGTCCAGGATTACTACGACTCGCCTAGTATAACTCTTGGCGGTGGTGGGGGTGGGTGGGCGGGAACCACCGCCACTTTAGAATGTAGGAAAAGAGGGGAAAAAAGGCTAAAAACCCCATAGGAATAGCATGGGAAGAGAAGCGAAAAAACTCACAATGTCAAGTGTGTTAAAAAAAAAAAAAAAAAAAAAAAAAAACAAGTTTCACACCGGAAGTAATAAGGGGACAAAGTTGACTAGAAAAATACATTGAACAGCGGGAACCGGGTGGGCTGGGGCATGGGTCCTATCGTACAGGATTACTACGACTCGCCTAGTATAACTCTTGGCGGTGGTGGGGGTGGGTGGGCGGGAACCACCGCCACTTTAGAATGTAGGAAAAGAGGGGAAAAAAGGCTAAAAACCCCATAGGAATAGCATGGGAAGAGAAGCGAAAAAACTCACAATGTCAAGTGTGTTAAAAAAAAAAAAAAAAAAAAAACAAGTTTCACACCGGAAGTAATAAGGGGACAAAGTTGACTAGAAAAATACATTGAACAGCGGGAACCGGGTGGGCTGGGGCATGGGTCCTATCGTCCAGGATTACTACGACTCGCCTAGTATAACTCTTGGCGGTGGTGGGCGGGAACCACCGCCACTTTAGAATGTAGGAAAAGAGGGGAAAAAAGGCTAAAAACCCCATAGGAATAGCATGGGAAGAGAAGCGAAAAAACGCACAATGTCAAGTGTGTTAAAAAAAAAAAAAAAAAAAAAAATTCACACCGGAAGTAATAAGGGGACAAAGTTGACTAGAAAAATACATTGAACAGCGGGAACCGGGCGGGATGGGGCATGGGTCCTATCGTCCAGGATTACTACGACTCGCCTAGTATAACTCTTGGCGGTGGTGGGGGTGGGTGGGCGGGAACCACCGCCACTTTAGAATGTAGGAAAAGAGGGGAAAAAAGGCTAAAAACCCCATAGGAATAGCATGGGAAGAGAAGCGAAAAAACTCACAATGTCAAGTGTGTTAAAAAAAAAAAAAAAAAAAAAAAAAACAAGTTTCACACCGGAAGTAATAAGGGGACAAAGTTGACTAGAAAAATACATTGAACAGCGGGAACCGGGTGGGCTGGGGCATGGTTCCTATCGTCCAGGATTACTACGACTCGCCTAGTATAACTCTTGGGGGTGGGTGGGCGGGAACCACCGCCACTTTAGAATGTAGGAAAAGAGGGGAAAAAAGGCTAAAAACCCCATAGGAATAGCATGGGAAGAGAAGCGAAAAAACTCACAATGTCAAGTGTGTTAAAAAAAAAAAAAAAAAAAAAACAAGTTTCACACCGGAAGTAATAAGGGGACAAAGTTGACTAGAAAAATACATTGAACAGCGGGAACCGGGTGGGCTGGGGCATGGGTCCTATCGTCCAGGATTACTACGACTCGCCTAGTATAACTCTTGGCGGTGGTGGGGGTGGGTGGGCGGGAACCACCGCCACTTTAGAATGTAGGAAAAGAGGGGAAAAAAGGCTAAAAACCCCATAGGAATAGCATGGGAAGAGAAGCGAAAAAACTCACAATGTCAAGTGTGTTAAAAAAAAAAAAAAAAAAAAAAAAAAATTCACACCGGAAGTAATAAGGGGACAAATTTGACTAGAAAAAACTCACAATGTCAAGTGTGTTAAAAAAAAAAAAAAAAAAAAAAAAAATTCACACCGGAAGTAATAAGGGGACAAAGTTGACTAGAAAAATACATTGAACAGCGGGAACCGGGCGGGATGGGGCATGGGTCCTATCGTCCAGGATTACTACGACTCGCCTAGTATAACTCTTGGCGGTGGTGGGGGTGGGTGGGCGGGAACCACCGCCACTTTAGAATGTAGGAAAAGAGGGGAAAAAAGGCTAAAAACCCCATAGGAATAGCATGGGAAGAGAAGCGAAAAAACTCACAATGTCAAGTGTGTTAAAAAAAAAAAAAAAAAAAAAATTCACACCGAAGTAATAAGGGGACAAAGTTGACTAGAAAAATACATTGAACAGCGGGAACCGGGCGGGATGGGGCATGGGTCCTATCGTCCAGGATTACTACGACTCGCCTAGTATAACTCTTGGCGGTGGTGGGTGGGCGGGAACCACCGCTACTTTAGAATGTAGAAAAAGAGGGGAAAAAAGGCTAAAAACCCCATAGGAATAGCATGGGAAGAAAAGCGAAAAAACTCACAATGTCAAGTGTGTTAAAAAAAAAAAAAAAAAAAAAAAAAACAAGTTTCACACCGGAAGTAATAAGGGGACAAATTTGACTAGAAAAATACATTGAACAGCGGAAACCGGGTGGGCTGGGGCATGGTTCCTATCGTCCAGGATTACTACGACTCGCCTAGTATAACTCTTGGGGGTGGGTGGGCGGGAACCACCGCTACTTTAGAATGTAGAAAAAGAGGGGAAAAAAGGCTAAAAACCCCATAGGAATAGCATGGGAAGAGAAGCGAAAAAACTCACAATGTCAAGTGTGTTAAAAAAAAAAAAAAAAAAAAAAAAAAAATTCACACCGGAAGTAATAAGGGGACAAAGTTGACTAGAAAAATACATTGAACAGCGGGAACCGGGCGGGATGGGGCATGGGTCCTATCGTCCAGGATTACTACGACTCGCCTAGTATAACTCTTGGGGGTGGGTGGGCGGGAACCACCGCCACTTTAGAATGTAGGAAAAGAGGGGAAAAAATGCTAAAAACCCCATAGGAATAGCATGGGAAGAGAAGCGAAAAAACTCACAATGTCAAGTGTGTTAAAAAAAAAAAAAAAAAAAAAAAAACAAGTTTCACACCGGAAGTAATAAGGGGACAAAGTTGACTAGAAAAATACATTGAACAGCGGGAACCGGGTGGGCTGGGGCATGGTTCCTATCGTCCAGGATTACTACGACTCGCCTAGTATAACTCTTGGGGGTGGGTGGGCGGGAACCACCGCTACCTTAGAATGTAGAAAAAGAGGGGAAAAAAGGCTAAAAACCCCATAGGAATAGCATGGGAAGAAAAGCGAAAAAACTCACAATGTCAAGTGTGTTAAAAAAAAAAAAAAAAAAAAAAAAAAAACAAGTTTCACACCGGAAGTAATAAGGGGACAAAGTTGACTAGAAAAATACATTGAACAGCGGGAACCGGGTGGGCTGGGGCATGGGTCCTATCGTCCAGGATTACTACGACTCGCCTAGTATAACTCTTGGCGGTGGTGGGGGTGGGTGGGCGGGAACCACCGCCACTTTAGAATGTAGGAAAAGAGGGGAAAAAAGGCTAAAAACCCCATAGGAATAGCATGGGAAGAGAAGCGAAAAAACTCACAATGTCAAGTGTGTTAAAAAAAAAAAAAAAAAAAAAAAAAACAAGTTTCACACCGGAAGTAATAAGGGGACAAAGTTGACTAGAAAAATACATTGAACAGCGGGAACCGGGTGGGCTGGGGCATGGGTCCTATCGTCCAGGATTACTACGACTCGCCTAGTATAACTCTTGGCGGTGGTGGGGGTGGGTGGGCGGGAACCACCGCCACTTTAGAATGTAGGAAAAGAGGGGAAAAAAGGCTAAAAACCCCATAGGAATAGCATGGGAAGAGAAGCGAAAAAACTCACAATGTCAAGTGTGTTAAAAAAAAAAAAAAAAAAAAAAAATTCACACCGGAAGTAATAAGGGGACAAAGTTGACTAGAAAAATACATTGAACAGCGGGAACCGGGCGGGATGGGGCATGGGTCCTATCGTCCAGGATTACTACGACTCGCCTAGTATAACTCTTGGCGGTGGTGGGGGTGGGTGGGCGGGAACCACCGCCACTTTAGAATGTAGGAAAAGAGGGGAAAAAAGGCTAAAAACCCCATAGGAATAGCATGGGAAGAGAAGCGAAAAAACTCACAATGTCAAGTGTGTTAAAAAAAAAAAAAAAAAAAAAAAAAACAAGTTTCACACCGGAAGTAATAAGGGGACAAAGTTGACTAGAAAAATACATTGAACAGCGGGAACCGGGTGGGCTGGGGCATGGTTCCTATCGTCCAGGATTACTACGACTCGCCTAGTATAACTCTTGGGGGTGGGTGGGCGGGAACCACCGCTACTTTAGAATGTAGAAAAAGAGGGGAAAAAAGGCTAAAAACCCCATAGGAATAGCATGGGAAGAGAAGCGAAAAAACTCACAATGTCAAGTGTGTTAAAAAAAAAAAAAAAAAAAAAAAAACAAGTTTCACACCGGAAGTAATAAGGGGACAAAGTTGACTAGAAAAATACATTGAACAGCGGGAACCGGGTGGGCTGGGGCATGGTTCCTATCGTCCAGGATTACTACGACTCGCCTAGTATAACTCTTGGGGGTGGGTGGGCGGGAACCACCGCTACTTTAGAATGTAGAAAAAGAGGGGAAAAAAGGCTAAAAACCCCATAGGAATAGCATGGGAAGAGAAGCGAAAAAACTCACAATGTCAAGTGTGTTAAAAAAAAAAAAAAAAAAAAAAACAAGTTTCACACCGGAAGTAATAAGGGGACAAATTTGACTAGAAAAATACATTGAACAGCGGGAACCGGGTGGGCTGGGGCATGGTTCCTATCGTCCAGGATTACTACGACTCGCCTAGTATAACTCTTGGGGGTGGGTGGGCGGGAACCACCGCTACTTTAGAATGTAGAAAAAGAGGGGAAAAAAGGCTAAAAACCCCATAGGAATAGCATGGGAAGAGAAGCGAAAAAACTCACAATGTCAAGTGTGTTAAAAAAAAAAAAAAAAAAAAAAAAAACAAGTTTCACACCGGAAGTAATAAGGGGACAAATTTGACTAGAAAAAACTCACAATGTCAAGTGTGTTAAAAAAAAAAAAAAAAAAAAAAAAAAACAAGTTTCACACCGGAAGTAATAAGGGGACAAATTTGACTAGAAAAATACATTGAACAGCGGGAACCGGGTGGGCTGGGGCATGGGTCCTATCGTCCAGGATTACTACGACTCGCCTAGCATAACTCTTGGCGGTGGTGGGCGGGAACCACCGCCACTTTAGAATGTAGGAAAAGAGGGGAAAAAAGGCTAAAAACCCCATAGGAATAGCATGGGAAGAGAAGCGAAAAAACTCACAATGTCAAGTGTGTTAAAAAAAAAAAAAAAAAAAAAAAAACAAGTTTCACACCGGAAGTAATAAGGGGACAAATTTGACTAGAAAAATACATTGAACAGCGGGAACCGGGTGGGCTGGGGCATGGTTCCTATCGTCCAGGATTACTACGACTCGCCTAGTATAACTCTTGGGGGTGGGTGGGCGGGAACCACCGCCACTTTAGAATGTAGGAAAAGAGGGGAAAAAAGGCTAAAAACCCCATAGGAATAGCATGGGAAGAGAAGCGAAAAAACTCACAATGTCAAGTGTGTTAAAAAAAAAAAAAAAAAAAAAAAAAAACAAGTTTCACACCGGAAGTAATAAGGGGACAAATTTGACTAGAAAAAACTCACAATGTCAAGTGTGTTAAAAAAAAAAAAAAAAAAAAAAAAAATTCACACCGGAAGTAATAAGGGGACAAAGTTGACTAGAAAAATACATTGAACAGCGGGAACCGGGCGGGATGGGGCATGGGTCCTATCGTCCAGGATTACTACGACTCGCCTAGTATAACTCTTGGCGGTGGTGGGGGTGGGTGGGCGGGAACCACCGCCACTTTAGAATGTAGGAAAAGAGGGGAAAAAAGGCTAAAAACCCCATAGGAATAGCATGGGAAGAGAAGCGAAAAAACTCACAATGTCAAGTGTGTTAAAAAAAAAAAAAAAAAAAAAAACAAGTTTCACACCGGAAGTAATAAGGGGACAAAGTTGACTAGAAAAATACATTGAACAGCGGGAACCGGGTGGGCTGGGGCATGGGTCCTATCGTCCAGGATTACTACGACTCGCCTAGTATAACTCTTGGCGGTGGTGGGGGCGGGTGGGCGGGAACCACCGCCACTTTAGAATGTAGGAAAAGAGGGGAAAAAAGGCTAAAAACCCCATAGGAATAGCATGGGAAGAGAAGCGAAAAAACTCACAATGTCAAGTGTGTTAAAAAAAAAAAAAAAAAAAAAAAAAACAAGTTTCACACCGGAAGTAATAAGGGGACAAAGTTGACTAGAAAAATACATTGAACAGCGGGAACCGGGTGGGCTGGGGCATGGTTCCTATCGTCCAGGATTACTACGACTCGCCTAGTATAACTCTTGGGGGTGGGTGGGCGGGAACCACCGCTACTTTAGAATGTAGAAAAAGAGGGGAAAAAAGGCTAAAAACCCCATAGGAATAGCATGGGAAGAAAAGCGAAAAAACTCACAATGTCAAGTGTGTTAAAAAAAAAAAAAAAAAAAAAACAAGTTTCACACCGGAAGTAATAAGGGGACAAAGTTGACTAGAAAAATACATTGAACAGCGGGAACCGGGTGGGCTGGGGCATGGGTCCTATCGTCCAGGATTACTACGACTCGCCTAGTATAACTCTTGGCGGTGGTGGGTGGGCGGGAACCACCGCCACTTTAGAATGTAGGAAAAGAGGGGAAAAAAGGCTAAAAACCCCATAGGAATAGCATGGGAAGAGAAGCGAAAAAACTCACAATGTCAAGTGTGTTAAAAAAAAAAAAAAAAAAAAAAAAAAACAAGTTTCACACCGGAAGTAATAAGGGGACAAAGTTGACTAGAAAAATACATTGAACAGCGGGAACCGGGTGGGCTGGGGAATGGGTCCTATCGTCCAGGATTACTACGACTCGCCTAGTATAACTCTTGGCGGTGGTGGGGGTGGGTGGGCGGGAACCACCGCCACTTTAGAATGTAGGAAAAGAGGGGAAAAAAGGCTAAAAACCCCATAGGAATAGCATGGGAAGAGAAGCGAAAAAACTCACAATGTCAAGTGTGTTAAAAAAAAAAAAAAAAAAAAAACAAGTTTCACACCGGAAGTAATAAGGGGACAAAGTTGACTAGAAAAATACATTGAACAGCGGGAACCGGGTGGGCTGGGGCATGGGTCCTATCGTCCAGGATTACTACGACTCGCCTAGTATAACTCTTGGCGGTGGTGGGGGTGGGTGGGCGGGAACCACCGCCACTTTAGAATGTAGGAAAAGAGGGGAAAAAAGGCTAAAAACCCCATAGGAATAGCATGGGAAGAGAAGCGAAAAAACTCACAATGTCAAGTGTGTTAAAAAAAAAAAAAAAAAAAAAAAAAAACAAGTTTCACACCGGAAGTAATAAGGGGACAAAGTTGACTAGAAAAATACATTGAACAGCGGGAACCGGGTGGGCTGGGGCATGGGTCCTATCGTCCAGGATTACTACAACTCGCCTAGTATAACTCTTGGCGGTGGTGGGGGTGGGTGGGCGGGAACCACCGCCACTTTAGAATGTAGGAAAAGAGGGGAAAAAAGGCTAAAAACCCCATAGGAATAGCATGGGAAGAGAAGCGAAAAAACTCACAATGTCAAGTGTGTTAAAAAAAAAAAAAAAAAAAAAACAAGTTTCACACCGGAAGTAATAAGGGGACAAAGTTGACTAGAAAAATACATTGAACAGCGGGAACCGGGTGGGCTGGGGCATGGGTCCTATCGTCCAGGATTACTACGACTCGCCTAGTATAACTCTTGGCGGTGGTGGGGGTGGGTGGGCGGGAACCACCGCCACTTTAGAATGTAGGAAAAGAGGGGAAAAAAGGCTAAAAACCCCATAGGAATAGCATGGGAAGAGAAGCGAAAAAACTCACAATGTCAAGTGTGTTAAAAAAAAAAAAAAAAAAAAAAAAAACAAGTTTCACACCGGAAGTAATAAGGGGACAAATTTGACTAGAAAAATACATTGAACAGCGGGAACCGGGTGGGCTGGGGCATGGGTCCTATCGTCCAGGATTACTACGACTCGCCTAGTATAACTCTTGGCGGTGGTGGGGGTGGGTGGGCGGGAACCACCGCCACTTTAGAATGTAGAAAAAGAGAGGGAAAAAGGCTAAAAACCCCATAGGAATAGCATGGGAAGAAAAGCAAAAAAAAACTCACAATGTCAAGTGTGTTAAAAAAAAAAAAAAAAAAAAAAAAAACAAGTTTCACACCGGAAGTAATAAGGGGACAAATTTGACTAGAAAAATACATTGAACAGCGGGAACCAGGTGGGCTGGGGCA
>CAWVNO010002965.1:2500-5000 GCA_963930645.1 Salticus scenicus | reverse complement strand
AAAAAAAAAAAAAAAAAAAAAAACAAGTTTCACACCGGAAGTAATAAGGGGACAAAGTTGACTAGAAAAATACATTGAACAGCGGGAACCGGGTGGGCTGGGGCATGGGTCCTATCGTCCAGGATTACTACGACTCGCCTAGTATAACTCTTGGCGGTGGTGGGTGGGCGGGAACCACCGCCACTTTAGAATGTAGGAAAAGAGGGGAAAAAAGGCTAAAAACCCCATAGGAATAGCATGGGAAGAGAAGCGAAAAAACTCACAATGTCAAGTGTGTTAAAAAAAAAAAAAAAAAAAAAAAAAAAACAAGTTTCACACCGGAAGTAATAAGGGGACAAAGTTGACTAGAAAAATACATTGAACAGCGGGAACCGGGTGGGCTGGGCATGGGTCCTATCGTCCAGGATTACTACGACTCGCCTAGTATAACTCTTGGCGGTGGTGGGGGTGGGTGGGCGGGAACCACCGCCACTTTAGAATGTAGAAAAAGAGGGGAAAAAAGGCTAAAAACCCCATAGGAATAGCATGGGAAGAAAAGCAAAAAAAAACTCACAATGTCAAGTGTGTAAAAAAAAAAAAAAAAAAAAATTCACACCGGAAGTAATAAGGGGACAAAGTTGACTAGAAAAATACATTGAACAGCGGGAACCGGGTGGGCTGGGGCATGGGTCCTATCGTCCAGGATTACTACGACTCGCCTAGTATAACTCTTGGGGGTGGGTGGGCGGGAACCACCGCTACTTTAGAATGTAGAAAAAGAGGGGAAAAAAGGCTAAAAACCCCATAGGAATAGCATGGGAAGAAAAGCGAAAAAACTCACAATGTCAAGTGTGTTAAAAAAAAAAAAAAAAAAAAAAAAAACAAGTTTCACACCGGAAGTAATAAGGGGACAAATTTGACTAGAAAAATACATTGAACAGCGGTAACCGGGTGGGCTGGGGCATGGGTCCTATCGTCCAGGATTACTACGACTCGCCTAGTATAACTCTTGGGTGGGCGGGAACCACCGCCACTTTAGAATGTAGGAAAAGAGGGGAAAAAAGGCTAAAAACCCCATAGGAATAGCATGGGAAGAAAAGCGAAAAAACTCACAATGTCAAGTGTGTTAAAAAAAAAAAAAAAAAAAAAAACAAGTTTCACACCGGAAGTAATAAGGGGACAAAGTTGACTAGAAAAATACATTGAACAGCGGGAACCGGGTGGGCTGGGGCATGGGTCCTATCGTCCAGGATTACTACGACTCGCCTAGTATAACTCTTGGCGGTGGTGGGGGCGGGTGGGCGGGAACCACCGCCACTTTAGAATGTAGAAAAAGAGAGGGAAAAAGGCTAAAAACCCCATAGGAATAGCATGGGAAGAAAAGCAAAAAAAAACTCACAATGTCAAGTGTGTTAAAAAAAAAAAAAAAAAATTCACACCGGAAGTAATAAGGGGACAAAGTTGACTAGAAAAATACATTGAACAGCGGGAACCGGGCGGGCTGGGGCATGGGTCCTATCGTCCAGGACTAATACGACTCGCCTAGTATTACTCTTGGCGGTGGTGGGGGTGGGTGGGCGGGAACCACCGCCACTTTAGAATGTAGAAAAAGAGAGGGGAAAAGGCTAAAAACCCCATAGGAATAGCATGGGAAGAAAAGCAAAAAAAAACTCACAATGTCAAGTGTGTTAAAAAAAAAAAAAAAAAAAATTCACACCGGAAGTAATAAGGGGACAAAGTTGACTAGAAAAATACATTGAACAGCGGGAACCGGGCGGGCTGGGGCATGGGTCCTATCGTCCAGGACTAATACGACTCGCCTAGTATTACTCTTGGCGGTGGTGGGGGTGGGTGGGCGGGAACCACCGCCACTTTAGAATGTAGAAAAAGAGAGGGAAAAAGGCTAAAAACCCCATAGGAATAGCATGGGAAGAAAAGCAAAAAAAAACTCACAATGTCAAGTGTGTTAAAAAAAAAAAAAAAAAAAAAAAAAAAAACAAGTTTCACACCGGAAGTAATAAGGGGACAAAGTTGACTAGAAAAATACATTGAACAGCGGGAACCGGGTGGGCTGGGGCATGGGTCCTATCGTCCAGGATTACTACGACTCGCCTAGTATAACTCTTGGCGGTGGTGGGGGCGGGTGGGCGGGAACCACCGCCACTTTAGAATGTAGAAAAAGAGAGGGAAAAAGGCTAAAAACCCCATAGGAATAGCATGGGAAGAAAAGCAAAAAAAAACTCACAATGTCAAGTGTGTTAAAAAAAAAAAAAAAAATTCACACCGGAAGTAATAAGGGGACAAAGTTGACTAGAAAAATACATTGAACAGCGGGAACCGGGCGGGCTGGGGCATGGGTCCTATCGTCCAGGACTAATACGACTCGCCTAGTATTACTCTTGGCGGTGGTGGGGGTGGGTGGGCGGGAACCACCGCCACTTTAGAATGTAGAAAAAGAGAGGGAAAAAGGCTAAAAACCCCATAGGAATAGCATGGGAAGAAAAGCAAAAAAAACTCACAA
>CAWVNO010002963.1:0-66743 GCA_963930645.1 Salticus scenicus | reverse complement strand
GCAATCACTTCCAGAATCTGCCCCACGAAGTCTACTTTCATGATAAAGCACGAGGGACCTGCCAAAGTTAAACCATTTGGCCAGGAGAGCCGTTTTATGAAGGCATGTGCTCGATTTCGTCGCGAAATTTTTTTGTCGAATTTTACGCCCTCTCATTTTTAAAAGTCGATTCCACAGCCGCTAATAGAGCTTTGCGATCGCAATCACTTCCAGAATCTGCAAAAGATATTCTAGTTTCATAACAGACCAGCAGGGACCTGCCAAAGTTAAACCATTTGGCCAGGAGAGCCCTTTTATGCAGACTTTTGCCAGATTTCGATACCCAAAATTTTTGCGATTTTCGCAGAATTTTTTTCAAAAGCCGATTCCAAAGCAACTAATAGAGCTTTGCGATCGCAATCACTTCCAGAATCTGCCCCACGAAGTCTACTTTCATGATAAAGCACGAGGGACCTGCCAAAGTTAAACCATTTGGCCAGGAGAGCCGTTTTATGAAGGCATGTGCTCGATTTCGTCGCGAAATTTTTTTGTCGAATTTTACGCCCTCTCATTTTTAAAAGTCGATTCCACAGCCGCTAATAGAGCTTTGCGATCGCAATCACTTCCAGAATCTGCAAAAGATATTCTAGTTTCATAACAGACCAGCAGGGACCTGCCAAAGTTAAACCATTTGGCCAGGAGAGCCCTTTTATGCAGACTTTTGCCAGATTTCGATACCCAAAATTTTTGCGATTTTCGCAGAATTTTTTTCAAAAGCCGATTCCAAAGCAACTAATAGAGCTTTGCGATCGCAATCACTTCCAGAATCTGCCCCACGAAGTCTACTTTCATGATAAAGCACGAGGGACCTGCCAAAGTTAAACCATTTGGCCAGGAGAGCCGTTTTATGAAGGCATGTGCTCGATTTCGTCGCGAAATTTTTTTGTCGAATTTTACGCCCTCTCATTTTTAAAAGTCGATTCCACAGCCGCTAATAGAGCTTTGCGATCGCAATCACTTCCAGAATCTGCAAAAGATATTCTAGTTTCATAACAGACCAGCAGGGACCTGCCAAAGTTAAACCATTTGGCCAGGAGAGCCCTTTTATGCAGACTTTTGCCAGATTTCGATACCCAAAATTTTTGCGATTTTCGCAGAATTTTTTTCAAAAGCCGATTCCAAAGCAACTAATAGAGCTTTGCGATCGCAATCACTTCCAGAATCTGCCCCACGAAGTCTACTTTCATGATAAAGCACGAGGGACCTGCCAAAGTTAAACCATTTGGCCAGGAGAGCCGTTTTATGAAGGCATGTGCTCGATTTCGTCGCGAAATTTTTTTGTCGAATTTTACGCCCTCTCATTTTTAAAAGTCGATTCCACAGCCGCTAATAGAGCTTTGCGATCGCAATCACTTCCAGAATCTGCAAAAGATATTCTAGTTTCATAACAGACCAGCAGGGACCTGCCAAAGTTAAACCATTTGGCCAGGAGAGCCCTTTTATGCAGACTTTTGCCAGATTTCGATACCCAAAATTTTTGCGATTTTCGCAGAATTTTTTTCAAAAGCCGATTCCAAAGCAACTAATAGAGCTTTGCGATCGCAATCACTTCCAGAATCTGCCCCACGAAGTCTACTTTCATGATAAAGCACGAGGGACCTGCCAAAGTTAAACCATTTGGCCAGGAGAGCCGTTTTATGAAGGCATGTGCTCGATTTCGTCGCGAAATTTTTTTGTCGAATTTTACGCCCTCTCATTTTTAAAAGTCGATTCCACAGCCGCTAATAGAGCTTTGCGATCGCAATCACTTCCAGAATCTGCAAAAGATATTCTAGTTTCATAACAGACCAGCAGGGACCTGCCAAAGTTAAACCATTTGGCCAGGAGAGCCCTTTTATGCAGACTTTTGCCAGATTTCGATACCCAAAATTTTTGCGATTTTCGCAGAATTTTTTTCAAAAGCCGATTCCAAAGCAACTAATAGAGCTTTGCGATCGCAATCACTTCCAGAATCTGCCCCACGAAGTCTACTTTCATGATAAAGCACGAGGGACCTGCCAAAGTTAAACCATTTGGCCAGGAGAGCCGTTTTATGAAGGCATGTGCTCGATTTCGTCGCGAAATTTTTTTGTCGAATTTTACGCCCTCTCATTTTTAAAAGTCGATTCCACAGCCGCTAATAGAGCTTTGCGATCGCAATCACTTCCAGAATCTGCAAAAGATATTCTAGTTTCATAACAGACCAGCAGGGACCTGCCAAAGTTAAACCATTTGGCCAGGAGAGCCCTTTTATGCAGACTTTTGCCAGATTTCGATACCCAAAATTTTTGCGATTTTCGCAGAATTTTTTTCAAAAGCCGATTCCAAAGCAACTAATAGAGCTTTGCGATCGCAATCACTTCCAGAATCTGCCCCACGAAGTCTACTTTCATGATAAAGCACGAGGGACCTGCCAAAGTTAAACCATTTGGCCAGGAGAGCCGTTTTATGAAGGCATGTGCTCGATTTCGTCGCGAAATTTTTTTGTCGAATTTTACGCCCTCTCATTTTTAAAAGTCGATTCCACAGCCGCTAATAGAGCTTTGCGATCGCAATCACTTCCAGAATCTGCAAAAGATATTCTAGTTTCATAACAGACCAGCAGGGACCTGCCAAAGTTAAACCATTTGGCCAGGAGAGCCCTTTTATGCAGACTTTTGCCAGATTTCGATACCCAAAATTTTTGCGATTTTCGCAGAATTTTTTTCAAAAGCCGATTCCAAAGCAACTAATAGAGCTTTGCGATCGCAATCACTTCCAGAATCTGCCCCACGAAGTCTACTTTCATGATAAAGCACGAGGGACCTGCCAAAGTTAAACCATTTGGCCAGGAGAGCCGTTTTATGAAGGCATGTGCTCGATTTCGTCGCGAAATTTTTTTGTCGAATTTTACGCCCTCTCATTTTTAAAAGTCGATTCCACAGCCGCTAATAGAGCTTTGCGATCGCAATCACTTCCAGAATCTGCAAAAGATATTCTAGTTTCATAACAGACCAGCAGGGACCTGCCAAAGTTAAACCATTTGGCCAGGAGAGCCCTTTTATGCAGACTTTTGCCAGATTTCGATACCCAAAATTTTTGCGATTTTCGCAGAATTTTTTTCAAAAGCCGATTCCAAAGCAACTAATAGAGCTTTGCGATCGCAATCACTTCCAGAATCTGCCCCACGAAGTCTACTTTCATGATAAAGCACGAGGGACCTGCCAAAGTTAAACCATTTGGCCAGGAGAGCCGTTTTATGAAGGCATGTGCTCGATTTCGTCGCGAAATTTTTTTGTCGAATTTTACGCCCTCTCATTTTTAAAAGTCGATTCCACAGCCGCTAATAGAGCTTTGCGATCGCAATCACTTCCAGAATCTGCAAAAGATATTCTAGTTTCATAACAGACCAGCAGGGACCTGCCAAAGTTAAACCATTTGGCCAGGAGAGCCCTTTTATGCAGACTTTTGCCAGATTTCGATACCCAAAATTTTTGCGATTTTCGCAGAATTTTTTTCAAAAGCCGATTCCAAAGCAACTAATAGAGCTTTGCGATCGCAATCACTTCCAGAATCTGCCCCACGAAGTCTACTTTCATGATAAAGCACGAGGGACCTGCCAAAGTTAAACCATTTGGCCAGGAGAGCCGTTTTATGAAGGCATGTGCTCGATTTCGTCGCGAAATTTTTTTGTCGAATTTTACGCCCTCTCATTTTTAAAAGTCGATTCCACAGCCGCTAATAGAGCTTTGCGATCGCAATCACTTCCAGAATCTGCAAAAGATATTCTAGTTTCATAACAGACCAGCAGGGACCTGCCAAAGTTAAACCATTTGGCCAGGAGAGCCCTTTTATGCAGACTTTTGCCAGATTTCGATACCCAAAATTTTTGCGATTTTCGCAGAATTTTTTTCAAAAGCCGATTCCAAAGCAACTAATAGAGCTTTGCGATCGCAATCACTTCCAGAATCTGCCCCACGAAGTCTACTTTCATGATAAAGCACGAGGGACCTGCCAAAGTTAAACCATTTGGCCAGGAGAGCCGTTTTATGAAGGCATGTGCTCGATTTCGTCGCGAAATTTTTTTGTCGAATTTTACGCCCTCTCATTTTTAAAAGTCGATTCCACAGCCGCTAATAGAGCTTTGCGATCGCAATCACTTCCAGAATCTGCAAAAGATATTCTAGTTTCATAACAGACCAGCAGGGACCTGCCAAAGTTAAACCATTTGGCCAGGAGAGCCCTTTTATGCAGACTTTTGCCAGATTTCGATACCCAAAATTTTTGCGATTTTCGCAGAATTTTTTTCAAAAGCCGATTCCAAAGCAACTAATAGAGCTTTGCGATCGCAATCACTTCCAGAATCTGCCCCACGAAGTCTACTTTCATGAT
Source organism: Salticus scenicus (assembly GCA_963930645.1). Lineage (NCBI taxonomy): Eukaryota > Metazoa > Arthropoda > Arachnida > Araneae > Salticidae > Salticus > Salticus scenicus. Next base: position 62,354 of record CAWVNO010002963.1, on the reverse strand, counting down.
AAAGCACGAGGGACCTGCCAAAGTTAAACCATTTGGCCAGGAGAGCCGTTTTATGAAGGCATGTGCTCGATTTCGTCGCGAAATTTTTTTGTCGAATTTTACGCCCTCTCATTTTTAAAAGTCGATTCCACAGCCGCTAATAGAGCTTTGCGATCGCAATCACTTCCAGAATCTGCAAAAGATATTCTAGTTTCATAACAGACCAGCAGGGACCTGCCAAAGTTAAACCATTTGGCCAGGAGAGCCCTTTTATGCAGACTTTTGCCAGATTTCGATACCCAAAATTTTTGCGATTTTCGCAGAATTTTTTTCAAAAGCCGATTCCAAAGCAACTAATAGAGCTTTGCGATCGCAATCACTTCCAGAATCTGCCCCACGAAGTCTACTTTCATGATAAAGCACGAGGGACCTGCCAAAGTTAAACCATTTGGCCAGGAGAGCCGTTTTATGAAGGCATGTGCTCGATTTCGTCGCGAAATTTTTTTGTCGAATTTTACGCCCTCTCATTTTTAAAAGTCGATTCCACAGCCGCTAATAGAGCTTTGCGATCGCAATCACTTCCAGAATCTGCAAAAGATATTCTAGTTTCATAACAGACCAGCAGGGACCTGCCAAAGTTAAACCATTTGGCCAGGAGAGCCCTTTTATGCAGACTTTTGCCAGATTTCGATACCCAAAATTTTTGCGATTTTCGCAGAATTTTTTTCAAAAGCCGATTCCAAAGCAACTAATAGAGCTTTGCGATCGCAATCACTTCCAGAATCTGCCCCACGAAGTCTACTTTCATGATAAAGCACGAGGGACCTGCCAAAGTTAAACCATTTGGCCAGGAGAGCCGTTTTATGAAGGCATGTGCTCGATTTCGTCGCGAAATTTTTTTGTCGAATTTTACGCCCTCTCATTTTTAAAAGTCGATTCCACAGCCGCTAATAGAGCTTTGCGATCGCAATCACTTCCAGAATCTGCAAAAGATATTCTAGTTTCATAACAGACCAGCAGGGACCTGCCAAAGTTAAACCATTTGGCCAGGAGAGCCCTTTTATGCAGACTTTTGCCAGATTTCGATACCCAAAATTTTTGCGATTTTCGCAGAATTTTTTTCAAAAGCCGATTCCAAAGCAACTAATAGAGCTTTGCGATCGCAATCACTTCCAGAATCTGCCCCACGAAGTCTACTTTCATGATAAAGCACGAGGGACCTGCCAAAGTTAAACCATTTGGCCAGGAGAGCCGTTTTATGAAGGCATGTGCTCGATTTCGTCGCGAAATTTTTTTGTCGAATTTTACGCCCTCTCATTTTTAAAAGTCGATTCCACAGCCGCTAATAGAGCTTTGCGATCGCAATCACTTCCAGAATCTGCAAAAGATATTCTAGTTTCATAACAGACCAGCAGGGACCTGCCAAAGTTAAACCATTTGGCCAGGAGAGCCCTTTTATGCAGACTTTTGCCAGATTTCGATACCCAAAATTTTTGCGATTTTCGCAGAATTTTTTTCAAAAGCCGATTCCAAAGCAACTAATAGAGCTTTGCGATCGCAATCACTTCCAGAATCTGCCCCACGAAGTCTACTTTCATGATAAAGCACGAGGGACCTGCCAAAGTTAAACCATTTGGCCAGGAGAGCCGTTTTATGAAGGCATGTGCTCGATTTCGTCGCGAAATTTTTTTGTCGAATTTTACGCCCTCTCATTTTTAAAAGTCGATTCCACAGCCGCTAATAGAGCTTTGCGATCGCAATCACTTCCAGAATCTGCAAAAGATATTCTAGTTTCATAACAGACCAGCAGGGACCTGCCAAAGTTAAACCATTTGGCCAGGAGAGCCCTTTTATGCAGACTTTTGCCAGATTTCGATACCCAAAATTTTTGCGATTTTCGCAGAATTTTTTTCAAAAGCCGATTCCAAAGCAACTAATAGAGCTTTGCGATCGCAATCACTTCCAGAATCTGCCCCACGAAGTCTACTTTCATGATAAAGCACGAGGGACCTGCCAAAGTTAAACCATTTGGCCAGGAGAGCCGTTTTATGAAGGCATGTGCTCGATTTCGTCGCGAAATTTTTTTGTCGAATTTTACGCCCTCTCATTTTTAAAAGTCGATTCCACAGCCGCTAATAGAGCTTTGCGATCGCAATCACTTCCAGAATCTGCAAAAGATATTCTAGTTTCATAACAGACCAGCAGGGACCTGCCAAAGTTAAACCATTTGGCCAGGAGAGCCCTTTTATGCAGACTTTTGCCAGATTTCGATACCCAAAATTTTTGCGATTTTCGCAGAATTTTTTTCAAAAGCCGATTCCAAAGCAACTAATAGAGCTTTGCGATCGCAATCACTTCCAGAATCTGCCCCACGAAGTCTACTTTCATGATAAAGCACGAGGGACCTGCCAAAGTTAAACCATTTGGCCAGGAGAGCCGTTTTATGAAGGCATGTGCTCGATTTCGTCGCGAAATTTTTTTGTCGAATTTTACGCCCTCTCATTTTTAAAAGTCGATTCCACAGCCGCTAATAGAGCTTTGCGATCGCAATCACTTCCAGAATCTGCAAAAGATATTCTAGTTTCATAACAGACCAGCAGGGACCTGCCAAAGTTAAACCATTTGGCCAGGAGAGCCCTTTTATGCAGACTTTTGCCAGATTTCGATACCCAAAATTTTTGCGATTTTCGCAGAATTTTTTTCAAAAGCCGATTCCAAAGCAACTAATAGAGCTTTGCGATCGCAATCACTTCCAGAATCTGCCCCACGAAGTCTACTTTCATGATAAAGCACGAGGGACCTGCCAAAGTTAAACCATTTGGCCAGGAGAGCCGTTTTATGAAGGCATGTGCTCGATTTCGTCGCGAAATTTTTTTGTCGAATTTTACGCCCTCTCATTTTTAAAAGTCGATTCCACAGCCGCTAATAGAGCTTTGCGATCGCAATCACTTCCAGAATCTGCAAAAGATATTCTAGTTTCATAACAGACCAGCAGGGACCTGCCAAAGTTAAACCATTTGGCCAGGAGAGCCCTTTTATGCAGACTTTTGCCAGATTTCGATACCCAAAATTTTTGCGATTTTCGCAGAATTTTTTTCAAAAGCCGATTCCAAAGCAACTAATAGAGCTTTGCGATCGCAATCACTTCCAGAATCTGCCCCACGAAGTCTACTTTCATGATAAAGCACGAGGGACCTGCCAAAGTTAAACCATTTGGCCAGGAGAGCCGTTTTATGAAGGCATGTGCTCGATTTCGTCGCGAAATTTTTTTGTCGAATTTTACGCCCTCTCATTTTTAAAAGTCGATTCCACAGCCGCTAATAGAGCTTTGCGATCGCAATCACTTCCAGAATCTGCAAAAGATATTCTAGTTTCATAACAGACCAGCAGGGACCTGCCAAAGTTAAACCATTTGGCCAGGAGAGCCCTTTTATGCAGACTTTTGCCAGATTTCGATACCCAAAATTTTTGCGATTTTCGCAGAATTTTTTTCAAAAGCCGATTCCAAAGCAACTAATAGAGCTTTGCGATCGCAATCACTTCCAGAATCTGCCCCACGAAGTCTACTTTCATGATAAAGCACGAGGGACCTGCCAAAGTTAAACCATTTGGCCAGGAGAGCCGTTTTATGAAGGCATGTGCTCGATTTCGTCGCGAAATTTTTTTGTCGAATTTTACGCCCTCTCATTTTTAAAAGTCGATTCCACAGCCGCTAATAGAGCTTTGCGATCGCAATCACTTCCAGAATCTGCAAAAGATATTCTAGTTTCATAACAGACCAGCAGGGACCTGCCAAAGTTAAACCATTTGGCCAGGAGAGCCCTTTTATGCAGACTTTTGCCAGATTTCGATACCCAAAATTTTTGCGATTTTCGCAGAATTTTTTTCAAAAGCCGATTCCAAAGCAACTAATAGAGCTTTGCGATCGCAATCACTTCCAGAATCTGCCCCACGAAGTCTACTTTCATGATAAAGCACGAGGGACCTGCCAAAGTTAAACCATTTGGCCAGGAGAGCCGTTTTATGAAGGCATGTGCTCGATTTCGTCGCGAAATTTTTTTGTCGAATTTTACGCCCTCTCATTTTTAAAAGTCGATTCCACAGCCGCTAATAGAGCTTTGCGATCGCAATCACTTCCAGAATCTGCAAAAGATATTCTAGTTTCATAACAGACCAGCAGGGACCTGCCAAAGTTAAACCATTTGGCCAGGAGAGCCCTTTTATGCAGACTTTTGCCAGATTTCGATACCCAAAATTTTTGCGATTTTCGCAGAATTTTTTTCAAAAGCCGATTCCAAAGCAACTAATAGAGCTTTGCGATCGCAATCACTTCCAGAATCTGCCCCACGAAGTCTACTTTCATGATAAAGCACGAGGGACCTGCCAAAGTTAAACCATTTGGCCAGGAGAGCCGTTTTATGAAGGCATGTGCTCGATTTCGTCGCGAAATTTTTTTGTCGAATTTTACGCCCTCTCATTTTTAAAAGTCGATTCCACAGCCGCTAATAGAGCTTTGCGATCGCAATCACTTCCAGAATCTGCAAAAGATATTCTAGTTTCATAACAGACCAGCAGGGACCTGCCAAAGTTAAACCATTTGGCCAGGAGAGCCCTTTTATGCAGACTTTTGCCAGATTTCGATACCCAAAATTTTTGCGATTTTCGCAGAATTTTTTTCAAAAGCCGATTCCAAAGCAACTAATAGAGCTTTGCGATCGCAATCACTTCCAGAATCTGCCCCACGAAGTCTACTTTCATGATAAAGCACGAGGGACCTGCCAAAGTTAAACCATTTGGCCAGGAGAGCCGTTTTATGAAGGCATGTGCTCGATTTCGTCGCGAAATTTTTTTGTCGAATTTTACGCCCTCTCATTTTTAAAAGTCGATTCCACAGCCGCTAATAGAGCTTTGCGATCGCAATCACTTCCAGAATCTGCAAAAGATATTCTAGTTTCATAACAGACCAGCAGGGACCTGCCAAAGTTAAACCATTTGGCCAGGAGAGCCCTTTTATGCAGACTTTTGCCAGATTTCGATACCCAAAATTTTTGCGATTTTCGCAGAATTTTTTTCAAAAGCCGATTCCAAAGCAACTAATAGAGCTTTGCGATCGCAATCACTTCCAGAATCTGCCCCACGAAGTCTACTTTCATGATAAAGCACGAGGGACCTGCCAAAGTTAAACCATTTGGCCAGGAGAGCCGTTTTATGAAGGCATGTGCTCGATTTCGTCGCGAAATTTTTTTGTCGAATTTTACGCCCTCTCATTTTTAAAAGTCGATTCCACAGCCGCTAATAGAGCTTTGCGATCGCAATCACTTCCAGAATCTGCAAAAGATATTCTAGTTTCATAACAGACCAGCAGGGACCTGCCAAAGTTAAACCATTTGGCCAGGAGAGCCCTTTTATGCAGACTTTTGCCAGATTTCGATACCCAAAATTTTTGCGATTTTCGCAGAATTTTTTTCAAAAGCCGATTCCAAAGCAACTAATAGAGCTTTGCGATCGCAATCACTTCCAGAATCTGCCCCACGAAGTCTACTTTCATGATAAAGCACGAGGGACCTGCCAAAGTTAAACCATTTGGCCAGGAGAGCCGTTTTATGAAGGCATGTGCTCGATTTCGTCGCGAAATTTTTTTGTCGAATTTTACGCCCTCTCATTTTTAAAAGTCGATTCCACAGCCGCTAATAGAGCTTTGCGATCGCAATCACTTCCAGAATCTGCAAAAGATATTCTAGTTTCATAACAGACCAGCAGGGACCTGCCAAAGTTAAACCATTTGGCCAGGAGAGCCCTTTTATGCAGACTTTTGCCAGATTTCGATACCCAAAATTTTTGCGATTTTCGCAGAATTTTTTTCAAAAGCCGATTCCAAAGCAACTAATAGAGCTTTGCGATCGCAATCACTTCCAGAATCTGCCCCACGAAGTCTACTTTCATGATAAAGCACGAGGGACCTGCCAAAGTTAAACCATTTGGCCAGGAGAGCCGTTTTATGAAGGCATGTGCTCGATTTCGTCGCGAAATTTTTTTGTCGAATTTTACGCCCTCTCATTTTTAAAAGTCGATTCCACAGCCGCTAATAGAGCTTTGCGATCGCAATCACTTCCAGAATCTGCAAAAGATATTCTAGTTTCATAACAGACCAGCAGGGACCTGCCAAAGTTAAACCATTTGGCCAGGAGAGCCCTTTTATGCAGACTTTTGCCAGATTTCGATACCCAAAATTTTTGCGATTTTCGCAGAATTTTTTTCAAAAGCCGATTCCAAAGCAACTAATAGAGCTTTGCGATCGCAATCACTTCCAGAATCTGCCCCACGAAGTCTACTTTCATGATAAAGCACGAGGGACCTGCCAAAGTTAAACCATTTGGCCAGGAGAGCCGTTTTATGAAGGCATGTGCTCGATTTCGTCGCGAAATTTTTTTGTCGAATTTTACGCCCTCTCATTTTTAAAAGTCGATTCCACAGCCGCTAATAGAGCTTTGCGATCGCAATCACTTCCAGAATCTGCAAAAGATATTCTAGTTTCATAACAGACCAGCAGGGACCTGCCAAAGTTAAACCATTTGGCCAGGAGAGCCCTTTTATGCAGACTTTTGCCAGATTTCGATACCCAAAATTTTTGCGATTTTCGCAGAATTTTTTTCAAAAGCCGATTCCAAAGCAACTAATAGAGCTTTGCGATCGCAATCACTTCCAGAATCTGCCCCACGAAGTCTACTTTCATGATAAAGCACGAGGGACCTGCCAAAGTTAAACCATTTGGCCAGGAGAGCCGTTTTATGAAGGCATGTGCTCGATTTCGTCGCGAAATTTTTTTGTCGAATTTTACGCCCTCTCATTTTTAAAAGTCGATTCCACAGCCGCTAATAGAGCTTTGCGATCGCAATCACTTCCAGAATCTGCAAAAGATATTCTAGTTTCATAACAGACCAGCAGGGACCTGCCAAAGTTAAACCATTTGGCCAGGAGAGCCCTTTTATGCAGACTTTTGCCAGATTTCGATACCCAAAATTTTTGCGATTTTCGCAGAATTTTTTTCAAAAGCCGATTCCAAAGCAACTAATAGAGCTTTGCGATCGCAATCACTTCCAGAATCTGCCCCACGAAGTCTACTTTCATGATAAAGCACGAGGGACCTGCCAAAGTTAAACCATTTGGCCAGGAGAGCCGTTTTATGAAGGCATGTGCTCGATTTCGTCGCGAAATTTTTTTGTCGAATTTTACGCCCTCTCATTTTTAAAAGACGATTCCACAGCCGCTAATAGAGCTTTGCGATCGCAATCACTTCCAGAATCTGCAAAAGATATTCTAGTTTCATAACAGACCAGCAGGGACCTGCCAAAGTTAAACCATTTGGCCAGGAGAGCCCTTTTATGCAGACTTTTGCCAGATTTCGATACCCAAAATTTTTGCGATTTTCGCAGAATTTTTTTCAAAAGCCGATTCCAAAGCAACTAATAGAGCTTTGCGATCGCAATCACTTCCAGAATCTGCCCCACGAAGTCTACTTTCATGATAAAGCACGAGGGACCTGCCAAAGTTAAACCATTTGGCCAGGAGAGCCGTTTTATGAAGGCATGTGCTCGATTTCGTCGCGAAATTTTTTTGTCGAATTTTACGCCCTCTCATTTTTAAAAGTCGATTCCACAGCCGCTAATAGAGCTTTGCGATCGCAATCACTTCCAGAATCTGCAAAAGATATTCTAGTTTCATAACAGACCAGCAGGGACCTGCCAAAGTTAAACCATTTGGCCAGGAGAGCCCTTTTATGCAGACTTTTGCCAGATTTCGATACCCAAAATTTTTGCGATTTTCGCAGAATTTTTTTCAAAAGCCGATTCCAAAGCAACTAATAGAGCTTTGCGATCGCAATCACTTCCAGAATCTGCCCCACGAAGTCTACTTTCATGATAAAGCACGAGGGACCTGCCAAAGTTAAACCATTTGGCCAGGAGAGCCGTTTTATGAAGGCATGTGCTCGATTTCGTCGCGAAATTTTTTTGTCGAATTTTACGCCCTCTCATTTTTAAAAGTCGATTCCACAGCCGCTAATAGAGCTTTGCGATCGCAATCACTTCCAGAATCTGCAAAAGATATTCTAGTTTCATAACAGACCAGCAGGGACCTGCCAAAGTTAAACCATTTGGCCAGGAGAGCCCTTTTATGCAGACTTTTGCCAGATTTCGATACCCAAAATTTTTGCGATTTTCGCAGAATTTTTTTCAAAAGCCGATTCCAAAGCAACTAATAGAGCTTTGCGATCGCAATCACTTCCAGAATCTGCCCCACGAAGTCTACTTTCATGATAAAGCACGAGGGACCTGCCAAAGTTAAACCATTTGGCCAGGAGAGCCGTTTTATGAAGGCATGTGCTCGATTTCGTCGCGAAATTTTTTTGTCGAATTTTACGCCCTCTCATTTTTAAAAGTCGATTCCACAGCCGCTAATAGAGCTTTGCGATCGCAATCACTTCCAGAATCTGCAAAAGATATTCTAGTTTCATAACAGACCAGCAGGGACCTGCCAAAGTTAAACCATTTGGCCAGGAGAGCCCTTTTATGCAGACTTTTGCCAGATTTCGATACCCAAAATTTTTGCGATTTTCGCAGAATTTTTTTCAAAAGCCGATTCCAAAGCAACTAATAGAGCTTTGCGATCGCAATCACTTCCAGAATCTGCCCCACGAAGTCTACTTTCATGATAAAGCACGAGGGACCTGCCAAAGTTAAACCATTTGGCCAGGAGAGCCGTTTTATGAAGGCATGTGCTCGATTTCGTCGCGAAATTTTTTTGTCGAATTTTACGCCCTCTCATTTTTAAAAGTCGATTCCACAGCCGCTAATAGAGCTTTGCGATCGCAATCACTTCCAGAATCTGCAAAAGATATTCTAGTTTCATAACAGACCAGCAGGGACCTGCCAAAGTTAAACCATTTGGCCAGGAGAGCCCTTTTATGCAGACTTTTGCCAGATTTCGATACCCAAAATTTTTGCGATTTTCGCAGAATTTTTTTCAAAAGCCGATTCCAAAGCAACTAATAGAGCTTTGCGATCGCAATCACTTCCAGAATCTGCCCCACGAAGTCTACTTTCATGATAAAGCACGAGGGACCTGCCAAAGTTAAACCATTTGGCCAGGAGAGCCGTTTTATGAAGGCATGTGCTCGATTTCGTCGCGAAATTTTTTTGTCGAATTTTACGCCCTCTCATTTTTAAAAGTCGATTCCACAGCCGCTAATAGAGCTTTGCGATCGCAATCACTTCCAGAATCTGCAAAAGATATTCTAGTTTCATAACAGACCAGCAGGGACCTGCCAAAGTTAAACCATTTGGCCAGGAGAGCCCTTTTATGCAGACTTTTGCCAGATTTCGATACCCAAAATTTTTGCGATTTTCGCAGAATTTTTTTCAAAAGCCGATTCCAAAGCAACTAATAGAGCTTTGCGATCGCAATCACTTCCAGAATCTGCCCCACGAAGTCTACTTTCATGATAAAGCACGAGGGACCTGCCAAAGTTAAACCATTTGGCCAGGAGAGCCGTTTTATGAAGGCATGTGCTCGATTTCGTCGCGAAATTTTTTTGTCGAATTTTACGCCCTCTCATTTTTAAAAGTCGATTCCACAGCCGCTAATAGAGCTTTGCGATCGCAATCACTTCCAGAATCTGCAAAAGATATTCTAGTTTCATAACAGACCAGCAGGGACCTGCCAAAGTTAAACCATTTGGCCAGGAGAGCCCTTTTATGCAGACTTTTGCCAGATTTCGATACCCAAAATTTTTGCGATTTTCGCAGAATTTTTTTCAAAAGCCGATTCCAAAGCAACTAATAGAGCTTTGCGATCGCAATCACTTCCAGAATCTGCCCCACGAAGTCTACTTTCATGATAAAGCACGAGGGACCTGCCAAAGTTAAACCATTTGGCCAGGAGAGCCGTTTTATGAAGGCATGTGCTCGATTTCGTCGCGAAATTTTTTTGTCGAATTTTACGCCCTCTCATTTTTAAAAGTCGATTCCACAGCCGCTAATAGAGCTTTGCGATCGCAATCACTTCCAGAATCTGCAAAAGATATTCTAGTTTCATAACAGACCAGCAGGGACCTGCCAAAGTTAAACCATTTGGCCAGGAGAGCCCTTTTATGCAGACTTTTGCCAGATTTCGATACCCAAAATTTTTGCGATTTTCGCAGAATTTTTTTCAAAAGCCGATTCCAAAGCAACTAATAGAGCTTTGCGATCGCAATCACTTCCAGAATCTGCCCCACGAAGTCTACTTTCATGATAAAGCACGAGGGACCTGCCAAAGTTAAACCATTTGGCCAGGAGAGCCGTTTTATGAAGGCATGTGCTCGATTTCGTCGCGAAATTTTTTTGTCGAATTTTACGCCCTCTCATTTTTAAAAGTCGATTCCACAGCCGCTAATAGAGCTTTGCGATCGCAATCACTTCCAGAATCTGCAAAAGATATTCTAGTTTCATAACAGACCAGCAGGGACCTGCCAAAGTTAAACCATTTGGCCAGGAGAGCCCTTTTATGCAGACTTTTGCCAGATTTCGATACCCAAAATTTTTGCGATTTTCGCAGAATTTTTTTCAAAAGCCGATTCCAAAGCAACTAATAGAGCTTTGCGATCGCAATCACTTCCAGAATCTGCCCCACGAAGTCTACTTTCATGATAAAGCACGAGGGACCTGCCAAAGTTAAACCATTTGGCCAGGAGAGCCGTTTTATGAAGGCATGTGCTCGATTTCGTCGCGAAATTTTTTTGTCGAATTTTACGCCCTCTCATTTTTAAAAGTCGATTCCACAGCCGCTAATAGAGCTTTGCGATCGCAATCACTTCCAGAATCTGCAAAAGATATTCTAGTTTCATAACAGACCAGCAGGGACCTGCCAAAGTTAAACCATTTGGCCAGGAGAGCCCTTTTATGCAGACTTTTGCCAGATTTCGATACCCAAAATTTTTGCGATTTTCGCAGAATTTTTTTCAAAAGCCGATTCCAAAGCAACTAATAGAGCTTTGCGATCGCAATCACTTCCAGAATCTGCCCCACGAAGTCTACTTTCATGATAAAGCACGAGGGACCTGCCAAAGTTAAACCATTTGGCCAGGAGAGCCGTTTTATGAAGGCATGTGCTCGATTTCGTCGCGAAATTTTTTTGTCGAATTTTACGCCCTCTCATTTTTAAAAGTCGATTCCACAGCCGCTAATAGAGCTTTGCGATCGCAATCACTTCCAGAATCTGCAAAAGATATTCTAGTTTCATAACAGACCAGCAGGGACCTGCCAAAGTTAAACCATTTGGCCAGGAGAGCCCTTTTATGCAGACTTTTGCCAGATTTCGATACCCAAAATTTTTGCGATTTTCGCAGAATTTTTTTCAAAAGCCGATTCCAAAGCAACTAATAGAGCTTTGCGATCGCAATCACTTCCAGAATCTGCCCCACGAAGTCTACTTTCATGATAAAGCACGAGGGACCTGCCAAAGTTAAACCATTTGGCCAGGAGAGCCGTTTTATGAAGGCATGTGCTCGATTTCGTCGCGAAATTTTTTTGTCGAATTTTACGCCCTCTCATTTTTAAAAGTCGATTCCACAGCCGCTAATAGAGCTTTGCGATCGCAATCACTTCCAGAATCTGCAAAAGATATTCTAGTTTCATAACAGACCAGCAGGGACCTGCCAAAGTTAAACCATTTGGCCAGGAGAGCCCTTTTATGCAGACTTTTGCCAGATTTCGATACCCAAAATTTTTGCGATTTTCGCAGAATTTTTTTCAAAAGCCGATTCCAAAGCAACTAATAGAGCTTTGCGATCGCAATCACTTCCAGAATCTGCCCCACGAAGTCTACTTTCATGATAAAGCACGAGGGACCTGCCAAAGTTAAACCATTTGGCCAGGAGAGCCGTTTTATGAAGGCATGTGCTCGATTTCGTCGCGAAATTTTTTTGTCGAATTTTACGCCCTCTCATTTTTAAAAGTCGATTCCACAGCCGCTAATAGAGCTTTGCGATCGCAATCACTTCCAGAATCTGCAAAAGATATTCTAGTTTCATAACAGACCAGCAGGGACCTGCCAAAGTTAAACCATTTGGCCAGGAGAGCCCTTTTATGCAGACTTTTGCCAGATTTCGATACCCAAAATTTTTGCTGATTTTCGCAGAATTTTTTTCAAAAGCCGATTCCAAAGCAACTAATAGAGCTTTGCGATCGCAATCACTTCCAGAATCTGCCCCACGAAGTCTACTTTCATGATAAAGCACGAGGGACCTGCCAAAGTTAAACCATTTGGCCAGGAGAGCCGTTTTATGAAGGCATGTGCTCGATTTCGTCGCGAAATTTTTTTGTCGAATTTTACGCCCTCTCATTTTTAAAAGTCGATTCCACAGCCGCTAATAGAGCTTTGCGATCGCAATCACTTCCAGAATCTGCAAAAGATATTCTAGTTTCATAACAGACCAGCAGGGACCTGCCAAAGTTAAACCATTTGGCCAGGAGAGCCCTTTTATGCAGACTTTTGCCAGATTTCGATACCCAAAATTTTGCGATTTTCGCAGAATTTTTTTCAAAAGCCGATTCCAAAGCAACTAATAGAGCTTTGCGATCGCAATCACTTCCAGAATCTGCCCCACGAAGTCTACTTTCATGATAAAGCACGAGGGACCTGCCAAAGTTAAACCATTTGGCCAGGAGAGCCGTTTTATGAAGGCATGTGCTCGATTTCGTCGCGAAATTTTTTTGTCGAATTTTACGCCCTCTCATTTTTAAAAGTCGATTCCACAGCCGCTAATAGAGCTTTGCGATCGCAATCACTTCCAGAATCTGCAAAAGATATTCTAGTTTCATAACAGACCAGCAGGGACCTGCCAAAGTTAAACCATTTGGCCAGGAGAGCCCTTTTATGCAGACTTTTGCCAGATTTCGATACCCAAAATTTTTGCGATTTTCGCAGAATTTTTTTCAAAAGCCGATTCCAAAGCAACTAATAGAGCTTTGCGATCGCAATCACTTCCAGAATCTGCCCCACGAAGTCTACTTTCATGATAAAGCACGAGGGACCTGCCAAAGTTAAACCATTTGGCCAGGAGAGCCGTTTTATGAAGGCATGTGCTCGATTTCGTCGCGAAATTTTTTTGTCGAATTTTACGCCCTCTCATTTTTAAAAGTCGATTCCACAGCCGCTAATAGAGCTTTGCGATCGCAATCACTTCCAGAATCTGCAAAAGATATTCTAGTTTCATAACAGACCAGCAGGGACCTGCCAAAGTTAAACCATTTGGCCAGGAGAGCCCTTTTATGCAGACTTTTGCCAGATTTCGATACCCAAAATTTTTGCGATTTTCGCAGAATTTTTTTCAAAAGCCGATTCCAAAGCAACTAATAGAGCTTTGCGATCGCAATCACTTCCAGAATCTGCCCCACGAAGTCTACTTTCATGATAAAGCACGAGGGACCTGCCAAAGTTAAACCATTTGGCCAGGAGAGCCGTTTTATGAAGGCATGTGCTCGATTTCGTCGCGAAATTTTTTTGTCGAATTTTACGCCCTCTCATTTTTAAAAGTCGATTCCACAGCCGCTAATAGAGCTTTGCGATCGCAATCACTTCCAGAATCTGCAAAAGATATTCTAGTTTCATAACAGACCAGCAGGGACCTGCCAAAGTTAAACCATTTGGCCAGGAGAGCCCTTTTATGCAGACTTTTGCCAGATTTCGATACCCAAAATTTTTGCGATTTTCGCAGAATTTTTTTCAAAAGCCGATTCCAAAGCAACTAATAGAGCTTTGCGATCGCAATCACTTCCAGAATCTGCCCCACGAAGTCTACTTTCATGATAAAGCACGAGGGACCTGCCAAAGTTAAACCATTTGGCCAGGAGAGCCGTTTTATGAAGGCATGTGCTCGATTTCGTCGCGAAATTTTTTTGTCGAATTTTACGCCCTCTCATTTTTAAAAGTCGATTCCACAGCCGCTAATAGAGCTTTGCGATCGCAATCACTTCCAGAATCTGCAAAAGATATTCTAGTTTCATAACAGACCAGCAGGGACCTGCCAAAGTTAAACCATTTGGCCAGGAGAGCCCTTTTATGCAGACTTTTGCCAGATTTCGATACCCAAAATTTTTGCGATTTTCGCAGAATTTTTTTCAAAAGCCGATTCCAAAGCAACTAATAGAGCTTTGCGATCGCAATCACTTCCAGAATCTGCCCCACGAAGTCTACTTTCATGATAAAGCACGAGGGACCTGCCAAAGTTAAACCATTTGGCCAGGAGAGCCGTTTTATGAAGGCATGTGCTCGATTTCGTCGCGAAATTTTTTTGTCGAATTTTACGCCCTCTCATTTTTAAAAGTCGATTCCACAGCCGCTAATAGAGCTTTGCGATCGCAATCACTTCCAGAATCTGCAAAAGATATTCTAGTTTCATAACAGACCAGCAGGGACCTGCCAAAGTTAAACCATTTGGCCAGGAGAGCCCTTTTATGCAGACTTTTGCCAGATTTCGATACCCAAAATTTTTGCGATTTTCGCAGAATTTTTTTCAAAAGCCGATTCCAAAGCAACTAATAGAGCTTTGCGATCGCAATCACTTCCAGAATCTGCCCCACGAAGTCTACTTTCATGATAAAGCACGAGGGACCTGCCAAAGTTAAACCATTTGGCCAGGAGAGCCGTTTTATGAAGGCATGTGCTCGATTTCGTCGCGAAATTTTTTTGTCGAATTTTACGCCCTCTCATTTTTAAAAGTCGATTCCACAGCCGCTAATAGAGCTTTGCGATCGCAATCACTTCCAGAATCTGCAAAAGATATTCTAGTTTCATAACAGACCAGCAGGGACCTGCCAAAGTTAAACCATTTGGCCAGGAGAGCCCTTTTATGCAGACTTTTGCCAGATTTCGATACCCAAAATTTTTGCGATTTTCGCAGAATTTTTTTCAAAAGCCGATTCCAAAGCAACTAATAGAGCTTTGCGATCGCAATCACTTCCAGAATCTGCCCCACGAAGTCTACTTTCATGATAAAGCACGAGGGACCTGCCAAAGTTAAACCATTTGGCCAGGAGAGCCGTTTTATGAAGGCATGTGCTCGATTTCGTCGCGAAATTTTTTTGTCGAATTTTACGCCCTCTCATTTTTAAAAGTCGATTCCACAGCCGCTAATAGAGCTTTGCGATCGCAATCACTTCCAGAATCTGCAAAAGATATTCTAGTTTCATAACAGACCAGCAGGGACCTGCCAAAGTTAAACCATTTGGCCAGGAGAGCCCTTTTATGCAGACTTTTGCCAGATTTCGATACCCAAAATTTTTGCGATTTTCGCAGAATTTTTTTCAAAAGCCGATTCCAAAGCAACTAATAGAGCTTTGCGATCGCAATCACTTCCAGAATCTGCCCCACGAAGTCTACTTTCATGATAAAGCACGAGGGACCTGCCAAAGTTAAACCATTTGGCCAGGAGAGCCGTTTTATGAAGGCATGTGCTCGATTTCGTCGCGAAATTTTTTTGTCGAATTTTACGCCCTCTCATTTTTAAAAGTCGATTCCACAGCCGCTAATAGAGCTTTGCGATCGCAATCACTTCCAGAATCTGCAAAAGATATTCTAGTTTCATAACAGACCAGCAGGGACCTGCCAAAGTTAAACCATTTGGCCAGGAGAGCCCTTTTATGCAGACTTTTGCCAGATTTCGATACCCAAAATTTTTGCGATTTTCGCAGAATTTTTTTCAAAAGCCGATTCCAAAGCAACTAATAGAGCTTTGCGATCGCAATCACTTCCAGAATCTGCCCCACGAAGTCTACTTTCATGATAAAGCACGAGGGACCTGCCAAAGTTAAACCATTTGGCCAGGAGAGCCGTTTTATGAAGGCATGTGCTCGATTTCGTCGCGAAATTTTTTTGTCGAATTTTACGCCCTCTCATTTTTAAAAGTCGATTCCACAGCCGCTAATAGAGCTTTGCGATCGCAATCACTTCCAGAATCTGCAAAAGATATTCTAGTTTCATAACAGACCAGCAGGGACCTGCCAAAGTTAAACCATTTGGCCAGGAGAGCCCTTTTATGCAGACTTTTGCCAGATTTCGATACCCAAAATTTTTGCGATTTTCGCAGAATTTTTTTCAAAAGCCGATTCCAAAGCAACTAATAGAGCTTTGCGATCGCAATCACTTCCAGAATCTGCCCCACGAAGTCTACTTTCATGATAAAGCACGAGGGACCTGCCAAAGTTAAACCATTTGGCCAGGAGAGCCGTTTTATGAAGGCATGTGCTCGATTTCGTCGCGAAATTTTTTTGTCGAATTTTACGCCCTCTCATTTTTAAAAGTCGATTCCACAGCCGCTAATAGAGCTTTGCGATCGCAATCACTTCCAGAATCTGCAAAAGATATTCTAGTTTCATAACAGACCAGCAGGGACCTGCCAAAGTTAAACCATTTGGCCAGGAGAGCCCTTTTATGCAGACTTTTGCCAGATTTCGATACCCAAAATTTTTGCGATTTTCGCAGAATTTTTTTCAAAAGCCGATTCCAAAGCAACTAATAGAGCTTTGCGATCGCAATCACTTCCAGAATCTGCCCCACGAAGTCTACTTTCATGATAAAGCACGAGGGACCTGCCAAAGTTAAACCATTTGGCCAGGAGAGCCGTTTTATGAAGGCATGTGCTCGATTTCGTCGCGAAATTTTTTTGTCGAATTTTACGCCCTCTCATTTTTAAAAGTCGATTCCACAGCCGCTAATAGAGCTTTGCGATCGCAATCACTTCCAGAATCTGCAAAAGATATTCTAGTTTCATAACAGACCAGCAGGGACCTGCCAAAGTTAAACCATTTGGCCAGGAGAGCCCTTTTATGCAGACTTTTGCCAGATTTCGATACCCAAAATTTTTGCGATTTTCGCAGAATTTTTTTCAAAAGCCGATTCCAAAGCAACTAATAGAGCTTTGCGATCGCAATCACTTCCAGAATCTGCCCCACGAAGTCTACTTTCATGATAAAGCACGAGGGACCTGCCAAAGTTAAACCATTTGGCCAGGAGAGCCGTTTTATGAAGGCATGTGCTCGATTTCGTCGCGAAATTTTTTTGTCGAATTTTACGCCCTCTCATTTTTAAAAGTCGATTCCACAGCCGCTAATAGAGCTTTGCGATCGCAATCACTTCCAGAATCTGCAAAAGATATTCTAGTTTCATAACAGACCAGCAGGGACCTGCCAAAGTTAAACCATTTGGCCAGGAGAGCCCTTTTATGCAGACTTTTGCCAGATTTCGATACCCAAAATTTTTGCGATTTTCGCAGAATTTTTTTCAAAAGCCGATTCCAAAGCAACTAATAGAGCTTTGCGATCGCAATCACTTCCAGAATCTGCCCCACGAAGTCTACTTTCATGATAAAGCACGAGGGACCTGCCAAAGTTAAACCATTTGGCCAGGAGAGCCGTTTTATGAAGGCATGTGCTCGATTTCGTCGCGAAATTTTTTTGTCGAATTTTACGCCCTCTCATTTTTAAAAGTCGATTCCACAGCCGCTAATAGAGCTTTGCGATCGCAATCACTTCCAGAATCTGCAAAAGATATTCTAGTTTCATAACAGACCAGCAGGGACCTGCCAAAGTTAAACCATTTGGCCAGGAGAGCCCTTTTATGCAGACTTTTGCCAGATTTCGATACCCAAAATTTTTGCGATTTTCGCAGAATTTTTTTCAAAAGCCGATTCCAAAGCAACTAATAGAGCTTTGCGATCGCAATCACTTCCAGAATCTGCCCCACGAAGTCTACTTTCATGATAAAGCACGAGGGACCTGCCAAAGTTAAACCATTTGGCCAGGAGAGCCGTTTTATGAAGGCATGTGCTCGATTTCGTCGCGAAATTTTTTTGTCGAATTTTACGCCCTCTCATTTTTAAAAGTCGATTCCACAGCCGCTAATAGAGCTTTGCGATCGCAATCACTTCCAGAATCTGCAAAAGATATTCTAGTTTCATAACAGACCAGCAGGGACCTGCCAAAGTTAAACCATTTGGCCAGGAGAGCCCTTTTATGCAGACTTTTGCCAGATTTCGATACCCAAAATTTTTGCGATTTTCGCAGAATTTTTTTCAAAAGCCGATTCCAAAGCAACTAATAGAGCTTTGCGATCGCAATCACTTCCAGAATCTGCCCCACGAAGTCTACTTTCATGATAAAGCACGAGGGACCTGCCAAAGTTAAACCATTTGGCCAGGAGAGCCGTTTTATGAAGGCATGTGCTCGATTTCGTCGCGAAATTTTTTTGTCGAATTTTACGCCCTCTCATTTTTAAAAGTCGATTCCACAGCCGCTAATAGAGCTTTGCGATCGCAATCACTTCCAGAATCTGCAAAAGATATTCTAGTTTCATAACAGACCAGCAGGGACCTGCCAAAGTTAAACCATTTGGCCAGGAGAGCCCTTTTATGCAGACTTTTGCCAGATTTCGATACCCAAAATTTTTGCGATTTTCGCAGAATTTTTTTCAAAAGCCGATTCCAAAGCAACTAATAGAGCTTTGCGATCGCAATCACTTCCAGAATCTGCCCCACGAAGTCTACTTTCATGATAAAGCACGAGGGACCTGCCAAAGTTAAACCATTTGGCCAGGAGAGCCGTTTTATGAAGGCATGTGCTCGATTTCGTCGCGAAATTTTTTTGTCGAATTTTACGCCCTCTCATTTTTAAAAGTCGATTCCACAGCCGCTAATAGAGCTTTGCGATCGCAATCACTTCCAGAATCTGCAAAAGATATTCTAGTTTCATAACAGACCAGCAGGGACCTGCCAAAGTTAAACCATTTGGCCAGGAGAGCCCTTTTATGCAGACTTTTGCCAGATTTCGATACCCAAAATTTTTGCGATTTTCGCAGAATTTTTTTCAAAAGCCGATTCCAAAGCAACTAATAGAGCTTTGCGATCGCAATCACTTCCAGAATCTGCCCCACGAAGTCTACTTTCATGATAAAGCACGAGGGACCTGCCAAAGTTAAACCATTTGGCCAGGAGAGCCGTTTTATGAAGGCATGTGCTCGATTTCGTCGCGAAATTTTTTTGTCGAATTTTACGCCCTCTCATTTTTAAAAGTCGATTCCACAGCCGCTAATAGAGCTTTGCGATCGCAATCACTTCCAGAATCTGCAAAAGATATTCTAGTTTCATAACAGACCAGCAGGGACCTGCCAAAGTTAAACCATTTGGCCAGGAGAGCCCTTTTATGCAGACTTTTGCCAGATTTCGATACCCAAAATTTTTGCGATTTTCGCTGAATTTTTTTCAAAAGCCGATTCCAAAGCAACTAATAGAGCTTTGCGATCGCAATCACTTCCAGAATCTGCCCCACGAAGTCTACTTTCATGATAAAGCACGAGGGACCTGCCAAAGTTAAACCATTTGGCCAGGAGAGCCGTTTTATGAAGGCATGTGCTCGATTTCGTCGCGAAATTTTTTTGTCGAATTTTACGCCCTCTCATTTTTAAAAGTCGATTCCACAGCCACTAATAGAGCTTTGCGATCGCAATCACTTCCAGAATGTGCAAAAGATATTCTAGTTTCATAACAGAACAGCAGGGACCTGCCAAAGTTAAACCATTTGGCCAGGGGAGCCCTTTTATGCAGACTTTTGCCAGATTTCGATACCCAAAATTTTTGCGATTTTCACAGAATTTTTTTCAAAAGCCGATTCCAAAGCAACTAATAGAGCTTTGCGATCGCAATCACTTCCAGAATCTGCCCCACGAAGTCTACTTTCATGGTAAAGCACGAGGGACCTGCCAAAGTTAAACCATTTGGCCAGGAGAGCCCTTTTATGAAGGCATGTGCTCGATTTCGTCGCGAAATTTTTTTGTCGAATTTTACGCCCTCTCATTTTTAAAAGTCGATTCCACAGCCACTAATAGAGCTTTGCGATCGCAATCACTTCCAGAATGTGCAAAAGATATTCTAGTTTCATAACAGAACAGCAGGGACCTGCCAAAGTTAAACCATTTGGCCAGGGGAGCCCTTTTATGCAGACTTTTGCCAGATTTCGATACCCAAAATTTTTGCGATTTTCACAGAATTTTTTTCAAAAGCCGATTCCAAAGCAACTAATAGAGCTTTGCGATCGCAATCACTTCCAGAATCTGCCCCACGAAGTCTACTTTCATGGTAAAGCACGAGGGACCTGCCAAAGTTAAACCATTTGGCCAGGAGAGCCCTTTTATGAAGGCATGTGCTCGATTTCGTCGCGAAATTTTTTTGTCGAATTTTACGCCCTCTCATTTTTAAAAGTCGATTCCACAGCCACTAATAGAGCTTTGCGATCGCAATCACTTCCAGAATGTGCAAAAGATATTCTAGTTTCATAACAGAACAGCAGGGACCTGCCAAAGTTAAACCATTTGGCCAGGGGAGCCCTTTTATGCAGACTTTTGCCAGATTTCGATACCCAAAATTTTTGCGATTTTCACAGAATTTTTTTCAAAAGCCGATTCCAAAGCAACTAATAGAGCTTTGCGATCGCAATCACTTCCAGAATCTGCCCCACGAAGTCTACTTTCATGGTAAAGCACGAGGGACCTGCCAAAGTTAAACCATTTGGCCAGGAGAGCCCTTTTATGAAGGCATGTGCTCGATTTCGTCGCGAAATTTTTTTGTCGAATTTTACGCCCTCTCATTTTTAAAAGTCGATTCCACAGCCACTAATAGAGCTTTGCGATCGCAATCACTTCCAGAATGTGCAAAAGATATTCTAGTTTCATAACAGAACAGCAGGGACCTGCCAAAGTTAAACCATTTGGCCAGGGGAGCCCTTTTATGCAGACTTTTGCCAGATTTCGATACCCAAAATTTTTGCGATTTTCACAGAATTTTTTTCAAAAGCCGATTCCAAAGCAACTAATAGAGCTTTGCGATCGCAATCACTTCCAGAATCTGCCCCACGAAGTCTACTTTCATGGTAAAGCACGAGGGACCTGCCAAAGTTAAACCATTTGGCCAGGAGAGCCCTTTTATGAAGGCATGTGCTCGATTTCGTCGCGAAATTTTTTTGTCGAATTTTACGCCCTCTCATTTTTAAAAGTCGATTCCACAGCCACTAATAGAGCTTTGCGATCGCAATCACTTCCAGAATGTGCAAAAGATATTCTAGTTTCATAACAGAACAGCAGGGACCTGCCAAAGTTAAACCATTTGGCCAGGGGAGCCCTTTTATGCAGACTTTTGCCAGATTTCGATACCCAAAATTTTTGCGATTTTCACAGAATTTTTTTCAAAAGCCGATTCCAAAGCAACTAATAGAGCTTTGCGATCGCAATCACTTCCAGAATCTGCCCCACGAAGTCTACTTTCATGGTAAAGCACGAGGGACCTGCCAAAGTTAAACCATTTGGCCAGGAGAGCCCTTTTATGAAGGCATGTGCTCGATTTCGTCGCGAAATTTTTTTGTCGAATTTTACGCCCTCTCATTTTTAAAAGTCGATTCCACAGCCACTAATAGAGCTTTGCGATCGCAATCACTTCCAGAATGTGCAAAAGATATTCTAGTTTCATAACAGAACAGCAGGGACCTGCCAAAGTTAAACCATTTGGCCAGGGGAGCCCTTTTATGCAGACTTTTGCCAGATTTCGATACCCAAAATTTTTGCGATTTTCACAGAATTTTTTTCAAAAGCCGATTCCAAAGCAACTAATAGAGCTTTGCGATCGCAATCACTTCCAGAATCTGCCCCACGAAGTCTACTTTCATGGTAAAGCACGAGGGACCTGCCAAAGTTAAACCATTTGGCCAGGAGAGCCCTTTTATGAAGGCATGTGCTCGATTTCGTCGCGAAATTTTTTTGTCGAATTTTACGCCCTCTCATTTTTAAAAGTCGATTCCACAGCCACTAATAGAGCTTTGCGATCGCAATCACTTCCAGAATGTGCAAAAGATATTCTAGTTTCATAACAGAACAGCAGGGACCTGCCAAAGTTAAACCATTTGGCCAGGGGAGCCCTTTTATGCAGACTTTTGCCAGATTTCGATACCCAAAATTTTTGCGATTTTCACAGAATTTTTTTCAAAAGCCGATTCCAAAGCAACTAATAGAGCTTTGCGATCGCAATCACTTCCAGAATCTGCCCCACGAAGTCTACTTTCATGGTAAAGCACGAGGGACCTGCCAAAGTTAAACCATTTGGCCAGGAGAGCCCTTTTATGAAGGCATGTGCTCGATTTCGTCGCGAAATTTTTTTGTCGAATTTTACGCCCTCTCATTTTTAAAAGTCGATTCCACAGCCACTAATAGAGCTTTGCGATCGCAATCACTTCCAGAATGTGCAAAAGATATTCTAGTTTCATAACAGAACAGCAGGGACCTGCCAAAGTTAAACCATTTGGCCAGGGGAGCCCTTTTATGCAGACTTTTGCCAGATTTCGATACCCAAAATTTTTGCGATTTTCACAGAATTTTTTTCAAAAGCCGATTCCAAAGCAACTAATAGAGCTTTGCGATCGCAATCACTTCCAGAATCTGCCCCACGAAGTCTACTTTCATGGTAAAGCACGAGGGACCTGCCAAAGTTAAACCATTTGGCCAGGAGAGCCCTTTTATGAAGGCATGTGCTCGATTTCGTCGCGAAATTTTTTTGTCGAATTTTACGCCCTCTCATTTTTAAAAGTCGATTCCACAGCCACTAATAGAGCTTTGCGATCGCAATCACTTCCAGAATGTGCAAAAGATATTCTAGTTTCATAACAGAACAGCAGGGACCTGCCAAAGTTAAACCATTTGGCCAGGGGAGCCCTTTTATGCAGACTTTTGCCAGATTTCGATACCCAAAATTTTTGCGATTTTCACAGAATTTTTTTCAAAAGCCGATTCCAAAGCAACTAATAGAGCTTTGCGATCGCAATCACTTCCAGAATCTGCCCCACGAAGTCTACTTTCATGGTAAAGCACGAGGGACCTGCCAAAGTTAAACCATTTGGCCAGGAGAGCCCTTTTATGAAGGCATGTGCTCGATTTCGTCGCGAAATTTTTTTGTCGAATTTTACGCCCTCTCATTTTTAAAAGTCGATTCCACAGCCACTAATAGAGCTTTGCGATCGCAATCACTTCCAGAATGTGCAAAAGATATTCTAGTTTCATAACAGAACAGCAGGGACCTGCCAAAGTTAAACCATTTGGCCAGGGGAGCCCTTTTATGCAGACTTTTGCCAGATTTCGATACCCAAAATTTTTGCGATTTTCACAGAATTTTTTTCAAAAGCCGATTCCAAAGCAACTAATAGAGCTTTGCGATCGCAATCACTTCCAGAATCTGCCCCACGAAGTCTACTTTCATGGTAAAGCACGAGGGACCTGCCAAAGTTAAACCATTTGGCCAGGAGAGCCCTTTTATGAAGGCATGTGCTCGATTTCGTCGCGAAATTTTTTTGTCGAATTTTACGCCCTCTCATTTTTAAAAGTCGATTCCACAGCCACTAATAGAGCTTTGCGATCGCAATCACTTCCAGAATGTGCAAAAGATATTCTAGTTTCATAACAGAACAGCAGGGACCTGCCAAAGTTAAACCATTTGGCCAGGGGAGCCCTTTTATGCAGACTTTTGCCAGATTTCGATACCCAAAATTTTTGCGATTTTCACAGAATTTTTTTCAAAAGCCGATTCCAAAGCAACTAATAGAGCTTTGCGATCGCAATCACTTCCAGAATCTGCCCCACGAAGTCTACTTTCATGGTAAAGCACGAGGGACCTGCCAAAGTTAAACCATTTGGCCAGGAGAGCCCTTTTATGAAGGCATGTGCTCGATTTCGTCGCGAAATTTTTTTGTCGAATTTTACGCCCTCTCATTTTTAAAAGTCGATTCCACAGCCACTAATAGAGCTTTGCGATCGCAATCACTTCCAGAATGTGCAAAAGATATTCTAGTTTCATAACAGAACAGCAGGGACCTGCCAAAGTTAAACCATTTGGCCAGGGGAGCCCTTTTATGCAGACTTTTGCCAGATTTCGATACCCAAAATTTTTGCGATTTTCACAGAATTTTTTTCAAAAGCCGATTCCAAAGCAACTAATAGAGCTTTGCGATCGCAATCACTTCCAGAATCTGCCCCACGAAGTCTACTTTCATGGTAAAGCACGAGGGACCTGCCAAAGTTAAACCATTTGGCCAGGAGAGCCCTTTTATGAAGGCATGTGCTCGATTTCGTCGCGAAATTTTTTTGTCGAATTTTACGCCCTCTCATTTTTAAAAGTCGATTCCACAGCCACTAATAGAGCTTTGCGATCGCAATCACTTCCAGAATGTGCAAAAGATATTCTAGTTTCATAACAGAACAGCAGGGACCTGCCAAAGTTAAACCATTTGGCCAGGGGAGCCCTTTTATGCAGACTTTTGCCAGATTTCGATACCCAAAATTTTTGCGATTTTCACAGAATTTTTTTCAAAAGCCGATTCCAAAGCAACTAATAGAGCTTTGCGATCGCAATCACTTCCAGAATCTGCCCCACGAAGTCTACTTTCATGGTAAAGCACGAGGGACCTGCCAAAGTTAAACCATTTGGCCAGGAGAGCCCTTTTATGAAGGCATGTGCTCGATTTCGTCGCGAAATTTTTTTGTCGAATTTTACGCCCTCTCATTTTTAAAAGTCGATTCCACAGCCACTAATAGAGCTTTGCGATCGCAATCACTTCCAGAATGTGCAAAAGATATTCTAGTTTCATAACAGAACAGCAGGGACCTGCCAAAGTTAAACCATTTGGCCAGGGGAGCCCTTTTATGCAGACTTTTGCCAGATTTCGATACCCAAAATTTTTGCGATTTTCACAGAATTTTTTTCAAAAGCCGATTCCAAAGCAACTAATAGAGCTTTGCGATCGCAATCACTTCCAGAATCTGCCCCACGAAGTCTACTTTCATGGTAAAGCACGAGGGACCTGCCAAAGTTAAACCATTTGGCCAGGAGAGCCCTTTTATGAAGGCATGTGCTCGATTTCGTCGCGAAATTTTTTTGTCGAATTTTACGCCCTCTCATTTTTAAAAGTCGATTCCACAGCCACTAATAGAGCTTTGCGATCGCAATCACTTCCAGAATGTGCAAAAGATATTCTAGTTTCATAACAGAACAGCAGGGACCTGCCAAAGTTAAACCATTTGGCCAGGGGAGCCCTTTTATGCAGACTTTTGCCAGATTTCGATACCCAAAATTTTTGCGATTTTCACAGAATTTTTTTCAAAAGCCGATTCCAAAGCAACTAATAGAGCTTTGCGATCGCAATCACTTCCAGAATCTGCCCCACGAAGTCTACTTTCATGGTAAAGCACGAGGGACCTGCCAAAGTTAAACCATTTGGCCAGGAGAGCCCTTTTATGAAGGCATGTGCTCGATTTCGTCGCGAAATTTTTTTGTCGAATTTTACGCCCTCTCATTTTTAAAAGTCGATTCCACAGCCACTAATAGAGCTTTGCGATCGCAATCACTTCCAGAATGTGCAAAAGATATTCTAGTTTCATAACAGAACAGCAGGGACCTGCCAAAGTTAAACCATTTGGCCAGGGGAGCCCTTTTATGCAGACTTTTGCCAGATTTCGATACCCAAAATTTTTGCGATTTTCACAGAATTTTTTTCAAAAGCCGATTCCAAAGCAACTAATAGAGCTTTGCGATCGCAATCACTTCCAGAATCTGCCCCACGAAGTCTACTTTCATGGTAAAGCACGAGGGACCTGCCAAAGTTAAACCATTTGGCCAGGAGAGCCCTTTTATGAAGGCATGTGCTCGATTTCGTCGCGAAATTTTTTTGTCGAATTTTACGCCCTCTCATTTTTAAAAGTCGATTCCACAGCCACTAATAGAGCTTTGCGATCGCAATCACTTCCAGAATGTGCAAAAGATATTCTAGTTTCATAACAGAACAGCAGGGACCTGCCAAAGTTAAACCATTTGGCCAGGGGAGCCCTTTTATGCAGACTTTTGCCAGATTTCGATACCCAAAATTTTTGCGATTTTCACAGAATTTTTTTCAAAAGCCGATTCCAAAGCAACTAATAGAGCTTTGCGATCGCAATCACTTCCAGAATCTGCCCCACGAAGTCTACTTTCATGGTAAAGCACGAGGGACCTGCCAAAGTTAAACCATTTGGCCAGGAGAGCCCTTTTATGAAGGCATGTGCTCGATTTCGTCGCGAAATTTTTTTGTCGAATTTTACGCCCTCTCATTTTTAAAAGTCGATTCCACAGCCACTAATAGAGCTTTGCGATCGCAATCACTTCCAGAATGTGCAAAAGATATTCTAGTTTCATAACAGAACAGCAGGGACCTGCCAAAGTTAAACCATTTGGCCAGGGGAGCCCTTTTATGCAGACTTTTGCCAGATTTCGATACCCAAAATTTTTGCGATTTTCACAGAATTTTTTTCAAAAGCCGATTCCAAAGCAACTAATAGAGCTTTGCGATCGCAATCACTTCCAGAATCTGCCCCACGAAGTCTACTTTCATGGTAAAGCACGAGGGACCTGCCAAAGTTAAACCATTTGGCCAGGAGAGCCCTTTTATGAAGGCATGTGCTCGATTTCGTCGCGAAATTTTTTTGTCGAATTTTACGCCCTCTCATTTTTAAAAGTCGATTCCACAGCCACTAATAGAGCTTTGCGATCGCAATCACTTCCAGAATGTGCAAAAGATATTCTAGTTTCATAACAGAACAGCAGGGACCTGCCAAAGTTAAACCATTTGGCCAGGGGAGCCCTTTTATGCAGACTTTTGCCAGATTTCGATACCCAAAATTTTTGCGATTTTCACAGAATTTTTTTCAAAAGCCGATTCCAAAGCAACTAATAGAGCTTTGCGATCGCAATCACTTCCAGAATCTGCCCCACGAAGTCTACTTTCATGGTAAAGCACGAGGGACCTGCCAAAGTTAAACCATTTGGCCAGGAGAGCCCTTTTATGAAGGCATGTGCTCGATTTCGTCGCGAAATTTTTTTGTCGAATTTTACGCCCTCTCATTTTTAAAAGTCGATTCCACAGCCACTAATAGAGCTTTGCGATCGCAATCACTTCCAGAATGTGCAAAAGATATTCTAGTTTCATAACAGAACAGCAGGGACCTGCCAAAGTTAAACCATTTGGCCAGGGGAGCCCTTTTATGCAGACTTTTGCCAGATTTCGATACCCAAAATTTTTGCGATTTTCACAGAATTTTTTTCAAAAGCCGATTCCAAAGCAACTAATAGAGCTTTGCGATCGCAATCACTTCCAGAATCTGCCCCACGAAGTCTACTTTCATGGTAAAGCACGAGGGACCTGCCAAAGTTAAACCATTTGGCCAGGAGAGCCCTTTTATGAAGGCATGTGCTCGATTTCGTCGCGAAATTTTTTTGTCGAATTTTACGCCCTCTCATTTTTAAAAGTCGATTCCACAGCCACTAATAGAGCTTTGCGATCGCAATCACTTCCAGAATGTGCAAAAGATATTCTAGTTTCATAACAGAACAGCAGGGACCTGCCAAAGTTAAACCATTTGGCCAGGGGAGCCCTTTTATGCAGACTTTTGCCAGATTTCGATACCCAAAATTTTTGCGATTTTCACAGAATTTTTTTCAAAAGCCGATTCCAAAGCAACTAATAGAGCTTTGCGATCGCAATCACTTCCAGAATCTGCCCCACGAAGTCTACTTTCATGGTAAAGCACGAGGGACCTGCCAAAGTTAAACCATTTGGCCAGGAGAGCCCTTTTATGAAGGCATGTGCTCGATTTCGTCGCGAAATTTTTTTGTCGAATTTTACGCCCTCTCATTTTTAAAAGTCGATTCCACAGCCACTAATAGAGCTTTGCGATCGCAATCACTTCCAGAATGTGCAAAAGATATTCTAGTTTCATAACA
This sequence comes from Salticus scenicus, assembly GCA_963930645.1. Taxonomy (NCBI): domain Eukaryota; kingdom Metazoa; phylum Arthropoda; class Arachnida; order Araneae; family Salticidae; genus Salticus; species Salticus scenicus. The sequence goes on along the minus strand of CAWVNO010002963.1, from coordinate 34,504 downwards.
GAACAGCAGGGACCTGCCAAAGTTAAACCATTTGGCCAGGGGAGCCCTTTTATGCAGACTTTTGCCAGATTTCGATACCCAAAATTTTTGCGATTTTCACAGAATTTTTTTCAAAAGCCGATTCCAAAGCAACTAATAGAGCTTTGCGATCGCAATCACTTCCAGAATCTGCCCCACGAAGTCTACTTTCATGGTAAAGCACGAGGGACCTGCCAAAGTTAAACCATTTGGCCAGGAGAGCCCTTTTATGAAGGCATGTGCTCGATTTCGTCGCGAAATTTTTTTGTCGAATTTTACGCCCTCTCATTTTTAAAAGTCGATTCCACAGCCACTAATAGAGCTTTGCGATCGCAATCACTTCCAGAATGTGCAAAAGATATTCTAGTTTCATAACAGAACAGCAGGGACCTGCCAAAGTTAAACCATTTGGCCAGGGGAGCCCTTTTATGCAGACTTTTGCCAGATTTCGATACCCAAAATTTTTGCGATTTTCACAGAATTTTTTTCAAAAGCCGATTCCAAAGCAACTAATAGAGCTTTGCGATCGCAATCACTTCCAGAATCTGCCCCACGAAGTCTACTTTCATGGTAAAGCACGAGGGACCTGCCAAAGTTAAACCATTTGGCCAGGAGAGCCCTTTTATGAAGGCATGTGCTCGATTTCGTCGCGAAATTTTTTTGTCGAATTTTACGCCCTCTCATTTTTAAAAGTCGATTCCACAGCCACTAATAGAGCTTTGCGATCGCAATCACTTCCAGAATGTGCAAAAGATATTCTAGTTTCATAACAGAACAGCAGGGACCTGCCAAAGTTAAACCATTTGGCCAGGGGAGCCCTTTTATGCAGACTTTTGCCAGATTTCGATACCCAAAATTTTTGCGATTTTCACAGAATTTTTTTCAAAAGCCGATTCCAAAGCAACTAATAGAGCTTTGCGATCGCAATCACTTCCAGAATCTGCCCCACGAAGTCTACTTTCATGGTAAAGCACGAGGGACCTGCCAAAGTTAAACCATTTGGCCAGGAGAGCCCTTTTATGAAGGCATGTGCTCGATTTCGTCGCGAAATTTTTTTGTCGAATTTTACGCCCTCTCATTTTTAAAAGTCGATTCCACAGCCACTAATAGAGCTTTGCGATCGCAATCACTTCCAGAATGTGCAAAAGATATTCTAGTTTCATAACAGAACAGCAGGGACCTGCCAAAGTTAAACCATTTGGCCAGGGGAGCCCTTTTATGCAGACTTTTGCCAGATTTCGATACCCAAAATTTTTGCGATTTTCACAGAATTTTTTTCAAAAGCCGATTCCAAAGCAACTAATAGAGCTTTGCGATCGCAATCACTTCCAGAATCTGCCCCACGAAGTCTACTTTCATGGTAAAGCACGAGGGACCTGCCAAAGTTAAACCATTTGGCCAGGAGAGCCCTTTTATGAAGGCATGTGCTCGATTTCGTCGCGAAATTTTTTTGTCGAATTTTACGCCCTCTCATTTTTAAAAGTCGATTCCACAGCCACTAATAGAGCTTTGCGATCGCAATCACTTCCAGAATGTGCAAAAGATATTCTAGTTTCATAACAGAACAGCAGGGACCTGCCAAAGTTAAACCATTTGGCCAGGGGAGCCCTTTTATGCAGACTTTTGCCAGATTTCGATACCCAAAATTTTTGCGATTTTCACAGAATTTTTTTCAAAAGCCGATTCCAAAGCAACTAATAGAGCTTTGCGATCGCAATCACTTCCAGAATCTGCCCCACGAAGTCTACTTTCATGGTAAAGCACGAGGGACCTGCCAAAGTTAAACCATTTGGCCAGGAGAGCCCTTTTATGAAGGCATGTGCTCGATTTCGTCGCGAAATTTTTTTGTCGAATTTTACGCCCTCTCATTTTTAAAAGTCGATTCCACAGCCACTAATAGAGCTTTGCGATCGCAATCACTTCCAGAATGTGCAAAAGATATTCTAGTTTCATAACAGAACAGCAGGGACCTGCCAAAGTTAAACCATTTGGCCAGGGGAGCCCTTTTATGCAGACTTTTGCCAGATTTCGATACCCAAAATTTTTGCGATTTTCACAGAATTTTTTTCAAAAGCCGATTCCAAAGCAACTAATAGAGCTTTGCGATCGCAATCACTTCCAGAATCTGCCCCACGAAGTCTACTTTCATGGTAAAGCACGAGGGACCTGCCAAAGTTAAACCATTTGGCCAGGAGAGCCCTTTTATGAAGGCATGTGCTCGATTTCGTCGCGAAATTTTTTTGTCGAATTTTACGCCCTCTCATTTTTAAAAGTCGATTCCACAGCCACTAATAGAGCTTTGCGATCGCAATCACTTCCAGAATGTGCAAAAGATATTCTAGTTTCATAACAGAACAGCAGGGACCTGCCAAAGTTAAACCATTTGGCCAGGGGAGCCCTTTTATGCAGACTTTTGCCAGATTTCGATACCCAAAATTTTTGCGATTTTCACAGAATTTTTTTCAAAAGCCGATTCCAAAGCAACTAATAGAGCTTTGCGATCGCAATCACTTCCAGAATCTGCCCCACGAAGTCTACTTTCATGGTAAAGCACGAGGGACCTGCCAAAGTTAAACCATTTGGCCAGGAGAGCCCTTTTATGAAGGCATGTGCTCGATTTCGTCGCGAAATTTTTTTGTCGAATTTTACGCCCTCTCATTTTTAAAAGTCGATTCCACAGCCACTAATAGAGCTTTGCGATCGCAATCACTTCCAGAATGTGCAAAAGATATTCTAGTTTCATAACAGAACAGCAGGGACCTGCCAAAGTTAAACCATTTGGCCAGGGGAGCCCTTTTATGCAGACTTTTGCCAGATTTCGATACCCAAAATTTTTGCGATTTTCACAGAATTTTTTTCAAAAGCCGATTCCAAAGCAACTAATAGAGCTTTGCGATCGCAATCACTTCCAGAATCTGCCCCACGAAGTCTACTTTCATGGTAAAGCACGAGGGACCTGCCAAAGTTAAACCATTTGGCCAGGAGAGCCCTTTTATGAAGGCATGTGCTCGATTTCGTCGCGAAATTTTTTTGTCGAATTTTACGCCCTCTCATTTTTAAAAGTCGATTCCACAGCCACTAATAGAGCTTTGCGATCGCAATCACTTCCAGAATGTGCAAAAGATATTCTAGTTTCATAACAGAACAGCAGGGACCTGCCAAAGTTAAACCATTTGGCCAGGGGAGCCCTTTTATGCAGACTTTTGCCAGATTTCGATACCCAAAATTTTTGCGATTTTCACAGAATTTTTTTCAAAAGCCGATTCCAAAGCAACTAATAGAGCTTTGCGATCGCAATCACTTCCAGAATCTGCCCCACGAAGTCTACTTTCATGGTAAAGCACGAGGGACCTGCCAAAGTTAAACCATTTGGCCAGGAGAGCCCTTTTATGAAGGCATGTGCTCGATTTCGTCGCGAAATTTTTTTGTCGAATTTTACGCCCTCTCATTTTTAAAAGTCGATTCCACAGCCACTAATAGAGCTTTGCGATCGCAATCACTTCCAGAATGTGCAAAAGATATTCTAGTTTCATAACAGAACAGCAGGGACCTGCCAAAGTTAAACCATTTGGCCAGGGGAGCCCTTTTATGCAGACTTTTGCCAGATTTCGATACCCAAAATTTTTGCGATTTTCACAGAATTTTTTTCAAAAGCCGATTCCAAAGCAACTAATAGAGCTTTGCGATCGCAATCACTTCCAGAATCTGCCCCACGAAGTCTACTTTCATGGTAAAGCACGAGGGACCTGCCAAAGTTAAACCATTTGGCCAGGAGAGCCCTTTTATGAAGGCATGTGCTCGATTTCGTCGCGAAATTTTTTTGTCGAATTTTACGCCCTCTCATTTTTAAAAGTCGATTCCACAGCCACTAATAGAGCTTTGCGATCGCAATCACTTCCAGAATGTGCAAAAGATATTCTAGTTTCATAACAGAACAGCAGGGACCTGCCAAAGTTAAACCATTTGGCCAGGGGAGCCCTTTTATGCAGACTTTTGCCAGATTTCGATACCCAAAATTTTTGCGATTTTCACAGAATTTTTTTCAAAAGCCGATTCCAAAGCAACTAATAGAGCTTTGCGATCGCAATCACTTCCAGAATCTGCCCCACGAAGTCTACTTTCATGGTAAAGCACGAGGGACCTGCCAAAGTTAAACCATTTGGCCAGGAGAGCCCTTTTATGAAGGCATGTGCTCGATTTCGTCGCGAAATTTTTTTGTCGAATTTTACGCCCTCTCATTTTTAAAAGTCGATTCCACAGCCACTAATAGAGCTTTGCGATCGCAATCACTTCCAGAATGTGCAAAAGATATTCTAGTTTCATAACAGAACAGCAGGGACCTGCCAAAGTTAAACCATTTGGCCAGGGGAGCCCTTTTATGCAGACTTTTGCCAGATTTCGATACCCAAAATTTTTGCGATTTTCACAGAATTTTTTTCAAAAGCCGATTCCAAAGCAACTAATAGAGCTTTGCGATCGCAATCACTTCCAGAATCTGCCCCACGAAGTCTACTTTCATGGTAAAGCACGAGGGACCTGCCAAAGTTAAACCATTTGGCCAGGAGAGCCCTTTTATGAAGGCATGTGCTCGATTTCGTCGCGAAATTTTTTTGTCGAATTTTACGCCCTCTCATTTTTAAAAGTCGATTCCACAGCCACTAATAGAGCTTTGCGATCGCAATCACTTCCAGAATGTGCAAAAGATATTCTAGTTTCATAACAGAACAGCAGGGACCTGCCAAAGTTAAACCATTTGGCCAGGGGAGCCCTTTTATGCAGACTTTTGCCAGATTTCGATACCCAAAATTTTTGCGATTTTCACAGAATTTTTTTCAAAAGCCGATTCCAAAGCAACTAATAGAGCTTTGCGATCGCAATCACTTCCAGAATCTGCCCCACGAAGTCTACTTTCATGGTAAAGCACGAGGGACCTGCCAAAGTTAAACCATTTGGCCAGGAGAGCCCTTTTATGAAGGCATGTGCTCGATTTCGTCGCGAAATTTTTTTGTCGAATTTTACGCCCTCTCATTTTTAAAAGTCGATTCCACAGCCACTAATAGAGCTTTGCGATCGCAATCACTTCCAGAATGTGCAAAAGATATTCTAGTTTCATAACAGAACAGCAGGGACCTGCCAAAGTTAAACCATTTGGCCAGGGGAGCCCTTTTATGCAGACTTTTGCCAGATTTCGATACCCAAAATTTTTGCGATTTTCACAGAATTTTTTTCAAAAGCCGATTCCAAAGCAACTAATAGAGCTTTGCGATCGCAATCACTTCCAGAATCTGCCCCACGAAGTCTACTTTCATGGTAAAGCACGAGGGACCTGCCAAAGTTAAACCATTTGGCCAGGAGAGCCCTTTTATGAAGGCATGTGCTCGATTTCGTCGCGAAATTTTTTTGTCGAATTTTACGCCCTCTCATTTTTAAAAGTCGATTCCACAGCCACTAATAGAGCTTTGCGATCGCAATCACTTCCAGAATGTGCAAAAGATATTCTAGTTTCATAACAGAACAGCAGGGACCTGCCAAAGTTAAACCATTTGGCCAGGGGAGCCCTTTTATGCAGACTTTTGCCAGATTTCGATACCCAAAATTTTTGCGATTTTCACAGAATTTTTTTCAAAAGCCGATTCCAAAGCAACTAATAGAGCTTTGCGATCGCAATCACTTCCAGAATCTGCCCCACGAAGTCTACTTTCATGGTAAAGCACGAGGGACCTGCCAAAGTTAAACCATTTGGCCAGGAGAGCCCTTTTATGAAGGCATGTGCTCGATTTCGTCGCGAAATTTTTTTGTCGAATTTTACGCCCTCTCATTTTTAAAAGTCGATTCCACAGCCACTAATAGAGCTTTGCGATCGCAATCACTTCCAGAATGTGCAAAAGATATTCTAGTTTCATAACAGAACAGCAGGGACCTGCCAAAGTTAAACCATTTGGCCAGGGGAGCCCTTTTATGCAGACTTTTGCCAGATTTCGATACCCAAAATTTTTGCGATTTTCACAGAATTTTTTTCAAAAGCCGATTCCAAAGCAACTAATAGAGCTTTGCGATCGCAATCACTTCCAGAATCTGCCCCACGAAGTCTACTTTCATGGTAAAGCACGAGGGACCTGCCAAAGTTAAACCTTTTGGCCAGGAGAGCCCTTTTATGAAGGCATGTGCTCGATTTCGTCGCGAAATTTTTTTGTCGAATTTTACGCCCTCTCATTTTTAAAAGTCGATTCCACAGCCACTAATAGAGCTTTGCGATCGCAATCACTTCCAGAATGTGCAAAAGATATTCTAGTTTCATAACAGAACAGCAGGGACCTGCCAAAGTTAAACCATTTGGCCAGGGGAGCCCTTTTATGCAGACTTTTGCCAGATTTCGATACCCAAAATTTTTGCGATTTTCACAGAATTTTTTTCAAAAGCCGATTCCAAAGCAACTAATAGAGCTTTGCGATCGCAATACTTCCAGAATCTGCCCCACGAAGTCTACTTTCATGGTAAAGCACGAGGGACCTGCCAAAGTTAAACCATTTGGCCAGGAGAGCCCTTTTATGAAGGCATGTGCTCGATTTCGTCGCGAAATTTTTTTGTCGAATTTTACGCCCTCTCATTTTTAAAAGTCGATTCCACAGCCACTAATAGAGCTTTGCGATCGCAATCACTTCCAGAATGTGCAAAAGATATTCTAGTTTCATAACAGAACAGCAGGGACCTGCCAAAGTTAAACCATTTGGCCAGGGGAGCCCTTTTATGCAGACTTTTGCCAGATTTCGATACCCAAAATTTTTGCGATTTTCACAGAATTTTTTTCAAAAGCCGATTCCAAAGCAACTAATAGAGCTTTGCGATCGCAATCACTTCCAGAATCTGCCCCACGAAGTCTACTTTCATGGTAAAGCACGAGGGACCTGCCAAAGTTAAACCATTTGGCCAGGAGAGCCCTTTTATGAAGGCATGTGCTCGATTTCGTCGCGAAATTTTTTTGTCGAATTTTACGCCCTCTCATTTTTAAAAGTCGATTCCACAGCCACTAATAGAGCTTTGCGATCGCAATCACTTCCAGAATGTGCAAAAGATATTCTAGTTTCATAACAGAACAGCAGGGACCTGCCAAAGTTAAACCATTTGGCCAGGGGAGCCCTTTTATGCAGACTTTTGCCAGATTTCGATACCCAAAATTTTTGCGATTTTCACAGAATTTTTTTCAAAAGCCGATTCCAAAGCAACTAATAGAGCTTTGCGATCGCAATCACTTCCAGAATCTGCCCCACGAAGTCTACTTTCATGGTAAAGCACGAGGGACCTGCCAAAGTTAAACCATTTGGCCAGGAGAGCCCTTTTATGAAGGCATGTGCTCGATTTCGTCGCGAAATTTTTTTGTCGAATTTTACGCCCTCTCATTTTTAAAAGTCGATTCCACAGCCACTAATAGAGCTTTGCGATCGCAATCACTTCCAGAATGTGCAAAAGATATTCTAGTTTCATAACAGAACAGCAGGGACCTGCCAAAGTTAAACCATTTGGCCAGGGGAGCCCTTTTATGCAGACTTTTGCCAGATTTCGATACCCAAAATTTTTGCGATTTTCACAGAATTTTTTTCAAAAGCCGATTCCAAAGCAACTAATAGAGCTTTGCGATCGCAATCACTTCCAGAATCTGCCCCACGAAGTCTACTTTCATGGTAAAGCACGAGGGACCTGCCAAAGTTAAACCATTTGGCCAGGAGAGCCCTTTTATGAAGGCATGTGCTCGATTTCGTCGCGAAATTTTTTTGTCGAATTTTACGCCCTCTCATTTTTAAAAGTCGATTCCACAGCCACTAATAGAGCTTTGCGATCGCAATCACTTCCAGAATGTGCAAAAGATATTCTAGTTTCATAACAGAACAGCAGGGACCTGCCAAAGTTAAACCATTTGGCCAGGGGAGCCCTTTTATGCAGACTTTTGCCAGATTTCGATACCCAAAATTTTTGCGATTTTCACAGAATTTTTTTCAAAAGCCGATTCCAAAGCAACTAATAGAGCTTTGCGATCGCAATCACTTCCAGAATCTGCCCCACGAAGTCTACTTTCATGGTAAAGCACGAGGGACCTGCCAAAGTTAAACCATTTGGCCAGGAGAGCCCTTTTATGAAGGCATGTGCTCGATTTCGTCGCGAAATTTTTTTGTCGAATTTTACGCCCTCTCATTTTTAAAAGTCGATTCCACAGCCACTAATAGAGCTTTGCGATCGCAATCACTTCCAGAATGTGCAAAAGATATTCTAGTTTCATAACAGAACAGCAGGGACCTGCCAAAGTTAAACCATTTGGCCAGGGGAGCCCTTTTATGCAGACTTTTGCCAGATTTCGATACCCAAAATTTTTGCGATTTTCACAGAATTTTTTTCAAAAGCCGATTCCAAAGCAACTAATAGAGCTTTGCGATCGCAATCACTTCCAGAATCTGCCCCACGAAGTCTACTTTCATGGTAAAGCACGAGGGACCTGCCAAAGTTAAACCATTTGGCCAGGAGAGCCCTTTTATGAAGGCATGTGCTCGATTTCGTCGCGAAATTTTTTTGTCGAATTTTACGCCCTCTCATTTTTAAAAGTCGATTCCACAGCCACTAATAGAGCTTTGCGATCGCAATCACTTCCAGAATGTGCAAAAGATATTCTAGTTTCATAACAGAACAGCAGGGACCTGCCAAAGTTAAACCATTTGGCCAGGGGAGCCCTTTTATGCAGACTTTTGCCAGATTTCGATACCCAAAATTTTTGCGATTTTCACAGAATTTTTTTCAAAAGCCGATTCCAAAGCAACTAATAGAGCTTTGCGATCGCAATCACTTCCAGAATCTGCCCCACGAAGTCTACTTTCATGGTAAAGCACGAGGGACCTGCCAAAGTTAAACCATTTGGCCAGGAGAGCCCTTTTATGAAGGCATGTGCTCGATTTCGTCGCGAAATTTTTTTGTCGAATTTTACGCCCTCTCATTTTTAAAAGTCGATTCCACAGCCACTAATAGAGCTTTGCGATCGCAATCACTTCCAGAATGTGCAAAAGATATTCTAGTTTCATAACAGAACAGCAGGGACCTGCCAAAGTTAAACCATTTGGCCAGGGGAGCCCTTTTATGCAGACTTTTGCCAGATTTCGATACCCAAAATTTTTGCGATTTTCACAGAATTTTTTTCAAAAGCCGATTCCAAAGCAACTAATAGAGCTTTGCGATCGCAATCACTTCCAGAATCTGCCCCACGAAGTCTACTTTCATGGTAAAGCACGAGGGACCTGCCAAAGTTAAACCATTTGGCCAGGAGAGCCCTTTTATGAAGGCATGTGCTCGATTTCGTCGCGAAATTTTTTTGTCGAATTTTACGCCCTCTCATTTTTAAAAGTCGATTCCACAGCCACTAATAGAGCTTTGCGATCGCAATCACTTCCAGAATGTGCAAAAGATATTCTAGTTTCATAACAGAACAGCAGGGACCTGCCAAAGTTAAACCATTTGGCCAGGGGAGCCCTTTTATGCAGACTTTTGCCAGATTTCGATACCCAAAATTTTTGCGATTTTCACAGAATTTTTTTCAAAAGCCGATTCCAAAGCAACTAATAGAGCTTTGCGATCGCAATCACTTCCAGAATCTGCCCCACGAAGTCTACTTTCATGGTAAAGCACGAGGGACCTGCCAAAGTTAAACCATTTGGCCAGGAGAGCCCTTTTATGAAGGCATGTGCTCGATTTCGTCGCGAAATTTTTTTGTCGAATTTTACGCCCTCTCATTTTTAAAAGTCGATTCCACAGCCACTAATAGAGCTTTGCGATCGCAATCACTTCCAGAATGTGCAAAAGATATTCTAGTTTCATAACAGAACAGCAGGGACCTGCCAAAGTTAAACCATTTGGCCAGGGGAGCCCTTTTATGCAGACTTTTGCCAGATTTCGATACCCAAAATTTTTGCGATTTTCACAGAATTTTTTTCAAAAGCCGATTCCAAAGCAACTAATAGAGCTTTGCGATCGCAATCACTTCCAGAATCTGCCCCACGAAGTCTACTTTCATGGTAAAGCACGAGGGACCTGCCAAAGTTAAACCATTTGGCCAGGAGAGCCCTTTTATGAAGGCATGTGCTCGATTTCGTCGCGAAATTTTTTTGTCGAATTTTACGCCCTCTCATTTTTAAAAGTCGATTCCACAGCCACTAATAGAGCTTTGCGATCGCAATCACTTCCAGAATGTGCAAAAGATATTCTAGTTTCATAACAGAACAGCAGGGACCTGCCAAAGTTAAACCATTTGGCCAGGGGAGCCCTTTTATGCAGACTTTTGCCAGATTTCGATACCCAAAATTTTTGCGATTTTCACAGAATTTTTTTCAAAAGCCGATTCCAAAGCAACTAATAGAGCTTTGCGATCGCAATCACTTCCAGAATCTGCCCCACGAAGTCTACTTTCATGGTAAAGCACGAGGGACCTGCCAAAGTTAAACCATTTGGCCAGGAGAGCCCTTTTATGAAGGCATGTGCTCGATTTCGTCGCGAAATTTTTTTGTCGAATTTTACGCCCTCTCATTTTTAAAAGTCGATTCCACAGCCACTAATAGAGCTTTGCGATCGCAATCACTTCCAGAATGTGCAAAAGATATTCTAGTTTCATAACAGAACAGCAGGGACCTGCCAAAGTTAAACCATTTGGCCAGGGGAGCCCTTTTATGCAGACTTTTGCCAGATTTCGATACCCAAAATTTTTGCGATTTTCACAGAATTTTTTTCAAAAGCCGATTCCAAAGCAACTAATAGAGCTTTGCGATCGCAATCACTTCCAGAATCTGCCCCACGAAGTCTACTTTCATGGTAAAGCACGAGGGACCTGCCAAAGTTAAACCATTTGGCCAGGAGAGCCCTTTTATGAAGGCATGTGCTCGATTTCGTCGCGAAATTTTTTTGTCGAATTTTACGCCCTCTCATTTTTAAAAGTCGATTCCACAGCCACTAATAGAGCTTTGCGATCGCAATCACTTCCAGAATGTGCAAAAGATATTCTAGTTTCATAACAGAACAGCAGGGACCTGCCAAAGTTAAACCATTTGGCCAGGGGAGCCCTTTTATGCAGACTTTTGCCAGATTTCGATACCCAAAATTTTTGCGATTTTCACAGAATTTTTTTCAAAAGCCGATTCCAAAGCAACTAATAGAGCTTTGCGATCGCAATCACTTCCAGAATCTGCCCCACGAAGTCTACTTTCATGGTAAAGCACGAGGGACCTGCCAAAGTTAAACCATTTGGCCAGGAGAGCCCTTTTATGAAGGCATGTGCTCGATTTCGTCGCGAAATTTTTTTGTCGAATTTTACGCCCTCTCATTTTTAAAAGTCGATTCCACAGCCACTAATAGAGCTTTGCGATCGCAATCACTTCCAGAATGTGCAAAAGATATTCTAGTTTCATAACAGAACAGCAGGGACCTGCCAAAGTTAAACCATTTGGCCAGGGGAGCCCTTTTATGCAGACTTTTGCCAGATTTCGATACCCAAAATTTTTGCGATTTTCACAGAATTTTTTTCAAAAGCCGATTCCAAAGCAACTAATAGAGCTTTGCGATCGCAATCACTTCCAGAATCTGCCCCACGAAGTCTACTTTCATGGTAAAGCACGAGGGACCTGCCAAAGTTAAACCATTTGGCCAGGAGAGCCCTTTTATGAAGGCATGTGCTCGATTTCGTCGCGAAATTTTTTTGTCGAATTTTACGCCCTCTCATTTTTAAAAGTCGATTCCACAGCCACTAATAGAGCTTTGCGATCGCAATCACTTCCAGAATGTGCAAAAGATATTCTAGTTTCATAACAGAACAGCAGGGACCTGCCAAAGTTAAACCATTTGGCCAGGGGAGCCCTTTTATGCAGACTTTTGCCAGATTTCGATACCCAAAATTTTTGCGATTTTCACAGAATTTTTTTCAAAAGCCGATTCCAAAGCAACTAATAGAGCTTTGCGATCGCAATCACTTCCAGAATCTGCCCCACGAAGTCTACTTTCATGGTAAAGCACGAGGGACCTGCCAAAGTTAAACCATTTGGCCAGGAGAGCCCTTTTATGAAGGCATGTGCTCGATTTCGTCGCGAAATTTTTTTGTCGAATTTTACGCCCTCTCATTTTTAAAAGTCGATTCCACAGCCACTAATAGAGCTTTGCGATCGCAATCACTTCCAGAATGTGCAAAAGATATTCTAGTTTCATAACAGAACAGCAGGGACCTGCCAAAGTTAAACCATTTGGCCAGGGGAGCCCTTTTATGCAGACTTTTGCCAGATTTCGATACCCAAAATTTTTGCGATTTTCACAGAATTTTTTTCAAAAGCCGATTCCAAAGCAACTAATAGAGCTTTGCGATCGCAATCACTTCCAGAATCTGCCCCACGAAGTCTACTTTCATGGTAAAGCACGAGGGACCTGCCAAAGTTAAACCATTTGGCCAGGAGAGCCCTTTTATGAAGGCATGTGCTCGATTTCGTCGCGAAATTTTTTTGTCGAATTTTACGCCCTCTCATTTTTAAAAGTCGATTCCACAGCCACTAATAGAGCTTTGCGATCGCAATCACTTCCAGAATGTGCAAAAGATATTCTAGTTTCATAACAGAACAGCAGGGACCTGCCAAAGTTAAACCATTTGGCCAGGGGAGCCCTTTTATGCAGACTTTTGCCAGATTTCGATACCCAAAATTTTTGCGATTTTCACAGAATTTTTTTCAAAAGCCGATTCCAAAGCAACTAATAGAGCTTTGCGATCGCAATCACTTCCAGAATCTGCCCCACGAAGTCTACTTTCATGGTAAAGCACGAGGGACCTGCCAAAGTTAAACCATTTGGCCAGGAGAGCCCTTTTATGAAGGCATGTGCTCGATTTCGTCGCGAAATTTTTTTGTCGAATTTTACGCCCTCTCATTTTTAAAAGTCGATTCCACAGCCACTAATAGAGCTTTGCGATCGCAATCACTTCCAGAATGTGCAAAAGATATTCTAGTTTCATAACAGAACAGCAGGGACCTGCCAAAGTTAAACCATTTGGCCAGGGGAGCCCTTTTATGCAGACTTTTGCCAGATTTCGATACCCAAAATTTTTGCGATTTTCACAGAATTTTTTTCAAAAGCCGATTCCAAAGCAACTAATAGAGCTTTGCGATCGCAATCACTTCCAGAATCTGCCCCACGAAGTCTACTTTCATGGTAAAGCACGAGGGACCTGCCAAAGTTAAACCATTTGGCCAGGAGAGCCCTTTTATGAAGGCATGTGCTCGATTTCGTCGCGAAATTTTTTTGTCGAATTTTACGCCCTCTCATTTTTAAAAGTCGATTCCACAGCCACTAATAGAGCTTTGCGATCGCAATCACTTCCAGAATGTGCAAAAGATATTCTAGTTTCATAACAGAACAGCAGGGACCTGCCAAAGTTAAACCATTTGGCCAGGGGAGCCCTTTTATGCAGACTTTTGCCAGATTTCGATACCCAAAATTTTTGCGATTTTCACAGAATTTTTTTCAAAAGCCGATTCCAAAGCAACTAATAGAGCTTTGCGATCGCAATCACTTCCAGAATCTGCCCCACGAAGTCTACTTTCATGGTAAAGCACGAGGGACCTGCCAAAGTTAAACCATTTGGCCAGGAGAGCCCTTTTATGAAGGCATGTGCTCGATTTCGTCGCGAAATTTTTTTGTCGAATTTTACGCCCTCTCATTTTTAAAAGTCGATTCCACAGCCACTAATAGAGCTTTGCGATCGCAATCACTTCCAGAATGTGCAAAAGATATTCTAGTTTCATAACAGAACAGCAGGGACCTGCCAAAGTTAAACCATTTGGCCAGGGGAGCCCTTTTATGCAGACTTTTGCCAGATTTCGATACCCAAAATTTTTGCGATTTTCACAGAATTTTTTTCAAAAGCCGATTCCAAAGCAACTAATAGAGCTTTGCGATCGCAATCACTTCCAGAATCTGCCCCACGAAGTCTACTTTCATGGTAAAGCACGAGGGACCTGCCAAAGTTAAACCATTTGGCCAGGAGAGCCCTTTTATGAAGGCATGTGCTCGATTTCGTCGCGAAATTTTTTTGTCGAATTTTACGCCCTCTCATTTTTAAAAGTCGATTCCACAGCCACTAATAGAGCTTTGCGATCGCAATCACTTCCAGAATGTGCAAAAGATATTCTAGTTTCATAACAGAACAGCAGGGACCTGCCAAAGTTAAACCATTTGGCCAGGGGAGCCCTTTTATGCAGACTTTTGCCAGATTTCGATACCCAAAATTTTTGCGATTTTCACAGAATTTTTTTCAAAAGCCGATTCCAAAGCAACTAATAGAGCTTTGCGATCGCAATCACTTCCAGAATCTGCCCCACGAAGTCTACTTTCATGGTAAAGCACGAGGGACCTGCCAAAGTTAAACCATTTGGCCAGGAGAGCCCTTTTATGAAGGCATGTGCTCGATTTCGTCGCGAAATTTTTTTGTCGAATTTTACGCCCTCTCATTTTTAAAAGTCGATTCCACAGCCACTAATAGAGCTTTGCGATCGCAATCACTTCCAGAATGTGCAAAAGATATTCTAGTTTCATAACAGAACAGCAGGGACCTGCCAAAGTTAAACCATTTGGCCAGGGGAGCCCTTTTATGCAGACTTTTGCCAGATTTCGATACCCAAAATTTTTGCGATTTTCACAGAATTTTTTTCAAAAGCCGATTCCAAAGCAACTAATAGAGCTTTGCGATCGCAATCACTTCCAGAATCTGCCCCACGAAGTCTACTTTCATGGTAAAGCACGAGGGACCTGCCAAAGTTAAACCATTTGGCCAGGAGAGCCCTTTTATGAAGGCATGTGCTCGATTTCGTCGCGAAATTTTTTTGTCGAATTTTACGCCCTCTCATTTTTAAAAGTCGATTCCACAGCCACTAATAGAGCTTTGCGATCGCAATCACTTCCAGAATGTGCAAAAGATATTCTAGTTTCATAACAGAACAGCAGGGACCTGCCAAAGTTAAACCATTTGGCCAGGGGAGCCCTTTTATGCAGACTTTTGCCAGATTTCGATACCCAAAATTTTTGCGATTTTCACAGAATTTTTTTCAAAAGCCGATTCCAAAGCAACTAATAGAGCTTTGCGATCGCAATCACTTCCAGAATCTGCCCCACGAAGTCTACTTTCATGGTAAAGCACGAGGGACCTGCCAAAGTTAAACCATTTGGCCAGGAGAGCCCTTTTATGAAGGCATGTGCTCGATTTCG
The DNA here is from genome assembly GCA_963930645.1 of Salticus scenicus. Taxonomy (NCBI): domain Eukaryota; kingdom Metazoa; phylum Arthropoda; class Arachnida; order Araneae; family Salticidae; genus Salticus; species Salticus scenicus. The sequence continues at coordinate 19,225 of CAWVNO010002963.1, read as the reverse complement.
TCGCGAAATTTTTTTGTCGAATTTTACGCCCTCTCATTTTTAAAAGTCGATTCCACAGCCACTAATAGAGCTTTGCGATCGCAATCACTTCCAGAATGTGCAAAAGATATTCTAGTTTCATAACAGAACAGCAGGGACCTGCCAAAGTTAAACCATTTGGCCAGGGGAGCCCTTTTATGCAGACTTTTGCCAGATTTCGATACCCAAAATTTTTGCGATTTTCACAGAATTTTTTTCAAAAGCCGATTCCAAAGCAACTAATAGAGCTTTGCGATCGCAATCACTTCCAGAATCTGCCCCACGAAGTCTACTTTCATGGTAAAGCACGAGGGACCTGCCAAAGTTAAACCATTTGGCCAGGAGAGCCCTTTTATGAAGGCATGTGCTCGATTTCGTCGCGAAATTTTTTTGTCGAATTTTACGCCCTCTCATTTTTAAAAGTCGATTCCACAGCCACTAATAGAGCTTTGCGATCGCAATCACTTCCAGAATGTGCAAAAGATATTCTAGTTTCATAACAGAACAGCAGGGACCTGCCAAAGTTAAACCATTTGGCCAGGGGAGCCCTTTTATGCAGACTTTTGCCAGATTTCGATACCCAAAATTTTTGCGATTTTCACAGAATTTTTTTCAAAAGCCGATTCCAAAGCAACTAATAGAGCTTTGCGATCGCAATCACTTCCAGAATCTGCCCCACGAAGTCTACTTTCATGGTAAAGCACGAGGGACCTGCCAAAGTTAAACCATTTGGCCAGGAGAGCCCTTTTATGAAGGCATGTGCTCGATTTCGTCGCGAAATTTTTTTGTCGAATTTTACGCCCTCTCATTTTTAAAAGTCGATTCCACAGCCACTAATAGAGCTTTGCGATCGCAATCACTTCCAGAATGTGCAAAAGATATTCTAGTTTCATAACAGAACAGCAGGGACCTGCCAAAGTTAAACCATTTGGCCAGGGGAGCCCTTTTATGCAGACTTTTGCCAGATTTCGATACCCAAAATTTTTGCGATTTTCACAGAATTTTTTTCAAAAGCCGATTCCAAAGCAACTAATAGAGCTTTGCGATCGCAATCACTTCCAGAATCTGCCCCACGAAGTCTACTTTCATGGTAAAGCACGAGGGACCTGCCAAAGTTAAACCATTTGGCCAGGAGAGCCCTTTTATGAAGGCATGTGCTCGATTTCGTCGCGAAATTTTTTTGTCGAATTTTACGCCCTCTCATTTTTAAAAGTCGATTCCACAGCCACTAATAGAGCTTTGCGATCGCAATCACTTCCAGAATGTGCAAAAGATATTCTAGTTTCATAACAGAACAGCAGGGACCTGCCAAAGTTAAACCATTTGGCCAGGGGAGCCCTTTTATGCAGACTTTTGCCAGATTTCGATACCCAAAATTTTTGCGATTTTCACAGAATTTTTTTCAAAAGCCGATTCCAAAGCAACTAATAGAGCTTTGCGATCGCAATCACTTCCAGAATCTGCCCCACGAAGTCTACTTTCATGGTAAAGCACGAGGGACCTGCCAAAGTTAAACCATTTGGCCAGGAGAGCCCTTTTATGAAGGCATGTGCTCGATTTCGTCGCGAAATTTTTTTGTCGAATTTTACGCCCTCTCATTTTTAAAAGTCGATTCCACAGCCACTAATAGAGCTTTGCGATCGCAATCACTTCCAGAATGTGCAAAAGATATTCTAGTTTCATAACAGAACAGCAGGGACCTGCCAAAGTTAAACCATTTGGCCAGGGGAGCCCTTTTATGCAGACTTTTGCCAGATTTCGATACCCAAAATTTTTGCGATTTTCACAGAATTTTTTTCAAAAGCCGATTCCAAAGCAACTAATAGAGCTTTGCGATCGCAATCACTTCCAGAATCTGCCCCACGAAGTCTACTTTCATGGTAAAGCACGAGGGACCTGCCAAAGTTAAACCATTTGGCCAGGAGAGCCCTTTTATGAAGGCATGTGCTCGATTTCGTCGCGAAATTTTTTTGTCGAATTTTACGCCCTCTCATTTTTAAAAGTCGATTCCACAGCCACTAATAGAGCTTTGCGATCGCAATCACTTCCAGAATGTGCAAAAGATATTCTAGTTTCATAACAGAACAGCAGGGACCTGCCAAAGTTAAACCATTTGGCCAGGGGAGCCCTTTTATGCAGACTTTTGCCAGATTTCGATACCCAAAATTTTTGCGATTTTCACAGAATTTTTTTCAAAAGCCGATTCCAAAGCAACTAATAGAGCTTTGCGATCGCAATCACTTCCAGAATCTGCCCCACGAAGTCTACTTTCATGGTAAAGCACGAGGGACCTGCCAAAGTTAAACCATTTGGCCAGGAGAGCCCTTTTATGAAGGCATGTGCTCGATTTCGTCGCGAAATTTTTTTGTCGAATTTTACGCCCTCTCATTTTTAAAAGTCGATTCCACAGCCACTAATAGAGCTTTGCGATCGCAATCACTTCCAGAATGTGCAAAAGATATTCTAGTTTCATAACAGAACAGCAGGGACCTGCCAAAGTTAAACCATTTGGCCAGGGGAGCCCTTTTATGCAGACTTTTGCCAGATTTCGATACCCAAAATTTTTGCGATTTTCACAGAATTTTTTTCAAAAGCCGATTCCAAAGCAACTAATAGAGCTTTGCGATCGCAATCACTTCCAGAATCTGCCCCACGAAGTCTACTTTCATGGTAAAGCACGAGGGACCTGCCAAAGTTAAACCATTTGGCCAGGAGAGCCCTTTTATGAAGGCATGTGCTCGATTTCGTCGCGAAATTTTTTTGTCGAATTTACGCCCTCTCATTTTTAAAAGTCGATTCCACAGCCACTAATAGAGCTTTGCGATCGCAATCACTTCCAGAATGTGCAAAAGATATTCTAGTTTCATAACAGAACAGCAGGGACCTGCCAAAGTTAAACCATTTGGCCAGGGGAGCCCTTTTATGCAGACTTTTGCCAGATTTCGATACCCAAAATTTTTGCGATTTTCACAGAATTTTTTTCAAAAGCCGATTCCAAAGCAACTAATAGAGCTTTGCGATCGCAATCACTTCCAGAATCTGCCCCACGAAGTCTACTTTCATGGTAAAGCACGAGGGACCTGCCAAAGTTAAACCATTTGGCCAGGAGAGCCCTTTTATGAAGGCATGTGCTCGATTTCGTCGCGAAATTTTTTTGTCGAATTTTACGCCCTCTCATTTTTAAAAGTCGATTCCACAGCCACTAATAGAGCTTTGCGATCGCAATCACTTCCAGAATGTGCAAAAGATATTCTAGTTTCATAACAGAACAGCAGGGACCTGCCAAAGTTAAACCATTTGGCCAGGGGAGCCCTTTTATGCAGACTTTTGCCAGATTTCGATACCCAAAATTTTTGCGATTTTCACAGAATTTTTTTCAAAGCCGATTCCAAAGCAACTAATAGAGCTTTGCGATCGCAATCACTTCCAGAATCTGCCCCACGAAGTCTACTTTCATGGTAAAGCACGAGGGACCTGCCAAAGTTAAACCATTTGGCCAGGAGAGCCCTTTTATGAAGGCATGTGCTCGATTTCGTCGCGAAATTTTTTTGTCGAATTTTACGCCCTCTCATTTTTAAAAGTCGATTCCACAGCCACTAATAGAGCTTTGCGATCGCAATCACTTCCAGAATGTGCAAAAGATATTCTAGTTTCATAACAGAACAGCAGGGACCTGCCAAAGTTAAACCATTTGGCCAGGGGAGCCCTTTTATGCAGACTTTTGCCAGATTTCGATACCCAAAATTTTTGCGATTTTCACAGAATTTTTTTCAAAAGCCGATTCCAAAGCAACTAATAGAGCTTTGCGATCGCAATCACTTCCAGAATCTGCCCCACGAAGTCTACTTTCATGGTAAAGCACGAGGGACCTGCAAAGTTAAACCATTTGGCCAGGAGAGCCCTTTTATGAAGGCATGTGCTCGATTTCGTCGCGAAATTTTTTTGTCGAATTTTACGCCCTCTCATTTTTAAAAGTCGATTCCACAGCCACTAATAGAGCTTTGCGATCGCAATCACTTCCAGAATGTGCAAAAGATATTCTAGTTTCATAACAGAACAGCAGGGACCTGCCAAAGTTAAACCATTTGGCCAGGGGAGCCCTTTTATGCAGACTTTTGCCAGATTTCGATACCCAAAATTTTTGCGATTTTCACAGAATTTTTTTCAAAAGCCGATTCCAAAGCAACTAATAGAGCTTTGCGATCGCAATCACTTCCAGAATCTGCCCCACGAAGTCTACTTTCATGGTAAAGCACGAGGGACCTGCCAAAGTTAAACCATTTGGCCAGGAGAGCCCTTTTATGAAGGCATGTGCTCGATTTCGTCGCGAAATTTTTTTGTCGAATTTTACGCCCTCTCATTTTTAAAAGTCGATTCCACAGCCACTAATAGAGCTTTGCGATCGCAATCACTTCCAGAATGTGCAAAAGATATTCTAGTTTCATAACAGAACAGCAGGGACCTGCCAAAGTTAAACCATTTGGCCAGGGGAGCCCTTTTATGCAAATTTTTGCGATTTTCACAGAATTTTTTTCAAAAGCCGATTCCAAAGCAACTAATAGAGCTTTGCGATCGCAAAGCTCTATTAGTGGCTGTGGAATCGACTTTTAAAAATGAGAGGGCGTAAAATTCGACAAAAAAATTTCGCGACGAAATCGAGCACATGCCTTCATAAAAGGGCTCTCCTGGCCAAATGGTTTAACTTTGGCAGGTCCCTCGTGCTTTACCATGAAAGTAGACTTCGTGGGGCAGATCTGGAAGTGATTGCGATCGCAAGCTCTATTAGTTGCTTTGGAATCGGCTTTTGAAAAAAATTCTGTGAAAATCGCAAAAATTTTGGGTATCGAAATCTGGCAAAAGTCTGCATAAAAGGGCTCCCCTGGCCAAATGGTTTAACTTTGGCAGGTCCCTGCTGTTCTGTTATGAAACTAGAATATCTTTTGCACATTCTGGAAGTGATTGCGATCGCAAAGCTCTATTAGTGGCTGTGGAATCGACTTTTAAAAATGAGAGGGCGTAAAATTCGACAAAAAAATTTCGCGACGAAATCGAGCACATGCCTTCATAAAAGGGCTCTCCTGGCCAAATGGTTTAACTTTGGCAGGTCCCTCGTGCTTTACCATGAAAGTAGACTTCGTGGGGCAGATTCTGGAAGTGATTGCGATCGCAAAGCTCTATTAGTTGCTTTGGAATCGGCTTTTGAAAAAAATTCTGTGAAAATCGCAAAAATTTTGGGTATCGAAATCTGGCAAAAGTCTGCATAAAAGGGCTCCCCTGGCCAAATGGTTTAACTTTGGCAGGTCCCTGCTGTTCTGTTATGAAACTAGAATATCTTTTGCACATTCTGGAAGTGATTGCGATCGCAAAGCTCTATTAGTGGCTGTGGAATCGACTTTTAAAAATGAGAGGGCGTAAAATTCGACAAAAAAATTTCGCGACGAAATCGAGCACATGCCTTCATAAAAGGGCTCTCCTGGCCAAATGGTTTAACTTTGGCAGGTCCCTCGTGCTTTACCATGAAAGTAGACTTCGTGGGGCAGATTCTGGAAGTGATTGCGATCGCAAAGCTCTATTAGTTGCTTTGGAATCGGCTTTTGAAAAAAATTCTGTGAAAATCGCAAAAATTTTGGGTATCGAAATCTGGCAAAAGTCTGCATAAAAGGGCTCCCCTGGCCAAATGGTTTAACTTTGGCAGGTCCCTGCTGTTCTGTTATGAAACTAGAATATCTTTTGCACATTCTGGAAGTGATTGCGATCGCAAAGCTCTATTAGTGGCTGTGGAATCGACTTTTAAAAATGAGAGGGCGTAAAATGACAAAAAAATTTCGCGACGAAATCGAGCACATGCCTTCATAAAAGGGCTCTCCTGGCCAAATGGTTTAACTTTGGCAGGTCCCTCGTGCTTTACCATGAAAGTAGACTTCGTGGGGCAGATTCTGGAAGTGATTGCGATCGCAAAGCTCTATTAGTTGCTTTGGAATCGGCTTTTGAAAAAATTCTGTGAAAATCGCAAAAATTTTGGGTATCGAAATCTGGCAAAAGTCTGCATAAAAGGGCTCCCCTGGCCAAATGGTTTAACTTTGGCAGGTCCCTGCTGTTCTGTTATGAAACTAGAATATCTTTTGCACATTCTGGAAGTGATTGCGATCGCAAAGCTCTATTAGTGGCTGTGGAATCGACTTTTAAAAATGAGAGGGCGTAAAATTCGACAAAAAAATTTCGCGACGAAATCGAGCACATGCCTTCATAAAAGGGCTCTCCTGGCCAAATGGTTTAACTTTGGCAGGTCCCTCGTGCTTTACCATGAAAGTAGACTTCGTGGGGCAGATTCTGGAAGTGATTGCGATCGCAAAGCTCTATTAGTTGCTTTGGAATCGGCTTTTGAAAAAAATTCTGTGAAAATCGCAAAATTTTGGGTATCGAAATCTGGCAAAAGTCTGCATAAAAGGGCTCCCCTGGCCAAATGGTTTAACTTTGGCAGGTCCCTGCTGTTCTGTTATGAAACTAGAATATCTTTTGCACATTCTGGAAGTGATTGCGATCGCAAAGCTCTATTAGTGGCTGTGGAATCGACTTTTAAAAATGAGAGGGCGTAAAATTCGACAAAAAAATTTCGCGACGAAATCGAGCACATGCCTTCATAAAAGGGCTCTCCTGGCCAAATGGTTTAACTTTGGCAGGTCCCTCGTGCTTTACCATGAAAGTAGACTTCGTGGGGCAGATTCTGGAAGTGATTGCGATCGCAAAGCTCTATTAGTTGCTTTGGAATCGGCTTTTTGAAAAAAATTCTGTGAAAATCGCAAAAATTTTGGGTATCGAAATCTGGCAAAAGTCTGCATAAAAAGGGCTCCCCTGGCCAAATGGTTTAACTTTGGCAGGTCCCTGCTGTTCTGTTATGAAACTAGAATATCTTTTGCACATTCTGGAAGTGATTGCGATCGCAAAGCTCTATTAGTGGCTGTGGAATCGACTTTTAAAAATGAGAGGGCGTAAAATTCGACAAAAAAATTTCGCGACGAAATCGAGCACATGCCTTCATAAAAGGGCTCTCCTGGCCAAATGGTTTAACTTTGGCAGGTCCCTCGTGCTTTACCATGAAAGTAGACTTCGTGGGGCAGATTCTGGAAGTGATTGCGATCGCAAAGCTCTATTAGTTGCTTTGGGAATCGGCTTTTGAAAAAAATTCTGTGAAAATCGCAAAAATTTTGGGTATCGAAATCTGGCAAAAGTCTGCATAAAAGGGCTCCCCTGGCCAAATGGTTTAACTTTGGCAGGTCCCTGCTGTTCTGTTATGAAACTAGAATATCCTTTTGCACATTTGGAAGTGATTGCGATCGCAAAGCTCTATTAGTGGCTGTGGAATCGACTTTTAAAAATGAGAGGGCGTAAAATTCGACAAAAAAATTTCGCGACGAAATCGAGCACATGCCTTCATAAAAGGGCTCTCCTGGCCAAATGGTTTAACTTTGGCAGGTCCCTCGTGCTTTACCATGAAAGTAGACTTCGTGGGGCAGATTCTGGAAGTGATTGCGATCGCAAAGCTCTATTAGTTGCTTTGGAATCGGCTTTTGAAAAAAATTCTGTGAAAATCGCAAAAATTTTGGGTATCGAAATCTGGCAAAAGTCTGCATAAAAGGGCTCCCCTGGCCAAATGGTTTAACTTTGGCAGGTCCCTGCTGTTCTGTTATGAAACTAGAATATCTTTTGCACATTCTGGAAGTGATTGCGATCGCAAAGCTCTATTAGTGGCTGTGGAATCGACTTTTAAAAATGAGAGGGCGTAAAATTCGACAAAAAATTTCGCGACGAAATCGAGCACATGCCTTCATAAAAGGGCTCTCCTGGCCAAATGGTTTAACTTTGGCAGGTCCCTCGTGCTTTACCATGAAAGTAGACTTCGTGGGGCAGATTCTGGAAGTGATTGCGATCGCAAAGCTCTATTAGTTGCTTTGGAATCGGCTTTTGAAAAAAATTCTGTGAAAATCGCAAAAATTTTGGGTATCGAAATCTGGCAAAAGTCTGCATAAAAGGGCTCCCCTGGCCAAATGGTTTAACTTTGGCAGGTCCCTGCTGTTCTGTTATGAAACTAGAATATCTTTTGCACATTCTGGAAGTGATTGCGATCGCAAAGCTCTATTAGTGGCTGTGGAATCGACTTTTAAAAATGAGAGGGCGTAAAATTCGACAAAAAAATTTCGCGACGAAATCGAGCACATGCCTTCATAAAAGGCTCTCCTGGCCAAATGGTTTAACTTTGGCAGGTCCCTCGTGCTTTACCATGAAAGTAGACTTCGTGGGGCAGATTCTGGAAGTGATTGCGATCGCAAAGCTCTATTAGTTGCTTTGGAATCGGCTTTTGAAAAAAATTCTGTGAAAATCGCAAAAATTTTGGGTATCGAAATCTGGCAAAAGTCTGCATAAAAGGGCTCCCCTGGCCAAATGGTTTAACTTTGGCAGGTCCCTGCTGTTCTGTTATGAAACTAGAATATCTTTTGCACATTCTGGAAGTGATTGCGATCGCAAAGCTCTATTAGTGGCTGTGGAATCGACTTTTAAAAATGAGAGGGCGTAAAATTCGACAAAAAAATTTCGCGACGAAATCGAGCACATGCCTTCATAAAAGGGCTCTCCTGGCCAAATGGTTTAACTTTGGCAGGTCCCTCGTGCTTTACCATGAAAGTAGACTTCGTGGGGCAGATTCTGGAAGTGATTGCGATCGCAAAGCTCTATTAGTTGCTTTGGAATCGGCTTTTGAAAAAAATTCTGTGAAAATCGCAAAAATTTTGGGTATCGAAATCTGGCAAAAGTCTGCATAAAAGGGCTCCCCTGGCCAAATGGTTTAACTTTGGCAGGTCCCTGCTGTTCTGTTATGAAACTAGAATATCTTTTGCACATTCTGGAAGTGATTGCGATCGCAAAGCTCTATTAGTGGCTGTGGAATCGACTTTTAAAAATGAGAGGGCGTAAAATTCGACAAAAAAATTTCGCGACGAAATCGAGCACATGCCTTCATAAAAGGGCTCTCCTGGCCAAATGGTTTAACTTTGGCAGGTCCCTCGTGCTTTACCATGAAAGTAGACTTCGTGGGGCAGATTCTGGAAGTGATTGCGATCGCAAAGCTCTATTAGTTGCTTTGGAATCGGCTTTTGAAAAAAATTCTGTGAAAATCGCAAAAATTTTGGGTATCGAAATCTGGCAAAAGTCTGCATAAAAGGGCTCCCCTGGCCAAATGGTTTAACTTTGGCAGGTCCCTGCTGTTCTGTTATGAAACTAGAATATCTTTTGCACATTCTGGAAGTGATTGCGATCGCAAAGCTCTATTAGTGGCTGTGGAATCGACTTTTAAAAATGAGAGGGCGTAAAATTCGACAAAAAAATTTCGCGACGAAATCGAGCACATGCCTTCATAAAAGGGCTCTCCTGGCCAAATGGTTTAACTTTGGCAGGTCCCTCGTGCTTTACCATGAAAGTAGACTTCGTGGGGCAGATTCTGGAAGTGATTGCGATCGCAAAGCTCTATTAGTTGCTTTGGAATCGGCTTTTGAAAAAAATTCTGTGAAAATCGCAAAAATTTTGGGTATCGAAATCTGGCAAAAGTCTGCATAAAAGGGCTCCCCTGGCCAAATGGTTTAACTTTGGCAGGTCCCTGCTGTCTGTTATGAAACTAGAATATCTTTTGCACATTCTGGAAGTGATTGCGATCGCAAAGCTCTATTAGTGGCTGTGGAATCGACTTTTAAAAATGAGAGGGCGTAAAATTCGACAAAAAAATTTCGCGACGAAATCGAGCACATGCCTTCATAAAAGGGCTCTCCTGGCCAAATGGTTTAACTTTGGCAGGTCCCTCGTGCTTTACCATGAAAGTAGACTTCGTGGGGCAGATTCTGGAAGTGATTGCGATCGCAAAGCTCTATTAGTTGCTTTGGAATCGGCTTTTGAAAAAAATTCTGTGAAAATCGCAAAAATTTTGGGTATCGAAATCTGGCAAAAGTCTGCATAAAAGGGCTCCCCTGGCCAAATGGTTTAACTTTGGCAGGTCCCTGCTGTTCTGTTATGAAACTAGAATATCTTTTGCACATTCTGGAAGTGATTGCGATCGCAAAGCTCTATTAGTGGCTGTGGAATCGACTTTTAAAAATGAGAGGGCGTAAAATTCGACAAAAAAATTTCGCGACGAAATCGAGCACATGCCTTCATAAAAGGGCTCTCCTGGCCAAATGGTTTAACTTTGGCAGGTCCCTCGTGCTTTACCATGAAAGTAGACTTCGTGGGGCAGATTCTGGAAGTGATTGCGATCGCAAAGCTCTATTAGTTGCTTTGGAATCGGCTTTTGAAAAAAATTCTGTGAAAATCGCAAAAATTTTGGGTATCGAAATCTGGCAAAAGTCTGCATAAAAGGGCTCCCCTGGCCAAATGGTTTAACTTTGGCAGGTCCCTGCTGTTCTGTTATGAAACTAGAATATCTTTTGCACATTCTGGAAGTGATTGCGATCGCAAAGCTCTATTAGTGGCTGTGGAATCGACTTTTAAAAATGAGAGGGCGTAAAATTCGACAAAAAAATTTCGCGACGAAATCGAGCACATGCCTTCATAAAAGGGCTCTCCTGGCCAAATGGTTTAACTTTGGCAGGTCCCTCGTGCTTTACCATGAAAGTAGACTTCGTGGGGCAGATTCTGGAAGTGATTGCGATCGCAAAGCTCTATTAGTTGCTTTGGAATCGGCTTTTGAAAAAAAATTCTGTGAAAATCGCAAAAATTTTGGGTATCGAAATCTGGCAAAAGTCTGCATAAAAGGGCTCCCCTGGCCAAATGGTTTAACTTTGGCAGGTCCCTGCTGTTCTGTTATGAAACTAGAATATCTTTTGCACATTCTGGAAGTGATTGCGATCGCAAAGCTCTATTAGTGGCTGTGGAATCGACTTTTAAAAATGAGAGGGCGTAAAATTCGACAAAAAAATTTCGCGACGAAATCGAGCACATGCCTTCATAAAAGGGCTCTCCTGGCCAAATGGTTTAACTTTGGCAGGTCCCTCGTGCTTTACCATGAAAGTAGACTTCGTGGGGCAGATTCTGGAAGTGATTGCGATCGCAAAGCTCTATTAGTTGCTTTGGAATCGGCTTTTGAAAAAAAATTCTGTGAAAATCGCAAAAATTTTGGGTATCGAAATCTGGCAAAAGTCTGCATAAAAGGGCTCCCCTGGCCAAATGGTTTAACTTTGGCAGGTCCCTGCTGTTCTGTTATGAAACTAGAATATCTTTTGCACATTCTGGAAGTGATTGCGATCGCAAAGCTCTATTAGTGGCTGTGGAATCGACTTTTAAAAATGAGAGGGCGTAAAATTCGACAAAAAAATTTCGCGACGAAATCGAGCACATGCCTTCATAAAAGGGCTCTCCTGGCCAAATGGTTTAACTTTGGCAGGTCCCTCGTGCTTTACCATGAAAGTAGACTTCGTGGGGCAGATTCTGGAAGTGATTGCGATCGCAAAGCTCTATTAGTTGCTTTGGAATCGGCTTTTGAAAAAAATTCTGTGAAAATCGCAAAAATTTTGGGTATCGAAATCTGGCAAAAGTCTGCATAAAAGGGCTCCCCTGGCCAAATGGTTTAACTTTGGCAGGTCCCTGCTGTTCTGTTATGAAACTAGAATATCTTTTGCACATTCTGGAAGTGATTGCGATCGCAAAGCTCTATTAGTGGCTGTGGAATCGACTTTTAAAAATGAGAGGGCGTAAAATTCGACAAAAAAATTTCGCGACGAAATCGAGCACATGCCTTCATAAAAGGGCTCTCCTGGCCAAATGGTTTAACTTTGGCAGGTCCCTCGTGCTTTACCATGAAAGTAGACTTCGTGGGGCAGATTCTGGAAGTGATTGCGATCGCAAAGCTCTATTAGTTGCTTTGGAATCGGCTTTTGAAAAAAATTCTGTGAAAATCGCAAAAATTTTGGGTATCGAAATCTGGCAAAAGTCTGCATAAAAGGGCTCCCCTGGCCAAATGGTTTAACTTTGGCAGGTCCCTGCTGTTCTGTTATGAAACTAGAATATCTTTTGCACATTCTGGAAGTGATTGCGATCGCAAAGCTCTATTAGTGGCTGTGGAATCGACTTTTAAAAATGAGAGGGCGTAAAATTCGACAAAAAAATTTCGCGACGAAATCGAGCACATGCCTTCATAAAAGGGCTCTCCTGGCCAAATGGTTTAACTTTGGCAGGTCCCTCGTGCTTTACCATGAAAGTAGACTTCGTGGGGCAGATTCTGGAAGTGATTGCGATCGCAAAGCTCTATTAGTTGCTTTGGAATCGGCTTTTGAAAAAAATTCTGTGAAAATCGCAAAAATTTTGGGTATCGAAATCTGGCAAAAGTCTGCATAAAAGGGCTCCCCTGGCCAAATGGTTTAACTTTGGCAGGTCCCTGCTGTTCTGTTATGAAACTAGAATATCTTTTGCACATTCTGGAAGTGATTGCGATCGCAAAGCTCTATTAGTGGCTGTGGAATCGACTTTTAAAAATGAGAGGGCGTAAAATTCGACAAAAAAATTTCGCGACGAAATCGAGCACATGCCTTCATAAAAGGGCTCTCCTGGCCAAATGGTTTAACTTTGGCAGGTCCCTCGTGCTTTACCATGAAAGTAGACTTCGTGGGGCAGATTCTGGAAGTGATTGCGATCGCAAAGCTCTATTAGTTGCTTTGGAATCGGCTTTTGAAAAAAATTCTGTGAAAATCGCAAAAATTTTGGGTATCGAAATCTGGCAAAAGTCTGCATAAAAGGGCTCCCCTGGCCAAATGGTTTAACTTTGGCAGGTCCCTGCTGTTCTGTTATGAAACTAGAATATCTTTTGCACATTCTGGAAGTGATTGCGATCGCAAAGCTCTATTAGTGGCTGTGGAATCGACTTTTAAAAATGAGAGGGCGTAAAATTCGACAAAAAAATTTCGCGACGAAATCGAGCACATGCCTTCATAAAAGGGCTCTCCTGGCCAAATGGTTTAACTTTGGCAGGTCCCTCGTGCTTTACCATGAAAGTAGACTTCGTGGGGCAGATTCTGGAAGTGATTGCGATCGCAAAGCTCTATTAGTTGCTTTGGAATCGGCTTTTGAAAAAAATTCTGTGAAAATCGCAAAAAATTTTGGGTATCGAAATCTGGCAAAAGTCTGCATAAAAGGGCTCCCCTGGCCAAATGGTTTAACTTTGGCAGGTCCCTGCTGTTCTGTTATGAAACTAGAATATCTTTTGCACATTCTGGAAGTGATTGCGATCGCAAAGCTCTATTAGTGGCTGTGGAATCGACTTTTAAAAATGAGAGGGCGTAAAATTCGACAAAAAAATTTCGCGACGAAATCGAGCACATGCCTTCATAAAAGGGCTCTCCTGGCCAAATGGTTTAACTTTGGCAGGTCCCTCGTGCTTTACCATGAAAGTAGACTTCGTGGGGCAGATTCTGGAAGTGATTGCGATCGCAAAGCTCTATTAGTTGCTTTGGAATCGGCTTTTGAAAAAAATTCTGTGAAAATCGCAAAAATTTGGGTATCGAAATCTGGCAAAAGTCTGCATAAAAGGGCTCCCCTGGCCAAATGGTTTAACTTTGGCAGGTCCCTGCTGTTCTGTTATGAAACTAGAATATCTTTTGCACATTCTGGAAGTGATTGCGATCGCAAAGCTCTATTAGTGGCTGTGGAATCGACTTTTAAAAATGAGAGGGCGTAAAATTCGACAAAAAAATTTCGCGACGAAATCGAGCACATGCCTTCATAAAAGGGCTCTCCTGGCCAAATGGTTTAACTTTGGCAGGTCCCTCGTGCTTTACCATGAAAGTAGACTTCGTGGGGCAGATTCTGGAAGTGATTGCGATCGCAAAGCTCTATTAGTTGCTTTGGAATCGGCTTTTGAAAAAAATTCTGTGAAAATCGCAAAAATTTTGGGTATCGAAATCTGGCAAAAGTCTGCATAAAAGGGCTCCCCTGGCCAAATGGTTTAACTTTGGCAGGTCCCTGCTGTTCTGTTATGAAACTAGAATATCTTTTGCACATTCTGGAAGTGATTGCGATCGCAAAGCTCTATTAGTGGCTGTGGAATCGACTTTTAAAAATGAGAGGGCGTAAAATTCGACAAAAAAATTTCGCGACGAAATCGAGCACATGCCTTCATAAAAGGGCTCTCCTGGCCAAATGGTTTAACTTTGGCAGGTCCCTCGTGCTTTACCATGAAAGTAGACTTCGTGGGGCAGATTCTGGAAGTGATTGCGATCGCAAAGCTCTATTAGTTGCTTTGGAATCGGCTTTTGAAAAAAATTCTGTGAAAATCGCAAAAATTTTGGGTATCGAAATCTGGCAAAAGTCTGCATAAAAGGGCTCCCCTGGCCAAATGGTTTAACTTTGGCAGGTCCCTGCTGTTCTGTTATGAAACTAGAATATCTTTTGCACATTCTGGAAGTGATTGCGATCGCAAAGCTCTATTAGTGGCTGTGGAATCGACTTTTAAAAATGAGAGGGCGTAAAATTCGACAAAAAAATTTCGCGACGAAATCGAGCACATGCCTTCATAAAAGGGCTCTCCTGGCCAAATGGTTTAACTTTGGCAGGTCCCTCGTGCTTTACCATGAAAGTAGACTTCGTGGGGCAGATTCTGGAAGTGATTGCGATCGCAAAGCTCTATTAGTTGCTTTGGAATCGGCTTTTGAAAAAAATTCTGTGAAAATCGCAAAAATTTTGGGTATCGAAATCTGGCAAAAGTCTGCATAAAAGGGCTCCCCTGGCCAAATGGTTTAACTTTGGCAGGTCCCTGCTGTTCTGTTATGAAACTAGAATATCTTTTGCACATTCTGGAAGTGATTGCGATCGCAAAGCTCTATTAGTGGCTGTGGAATCGACTTTTAAAAATGAGAGGGCGTAAAATTCGACAAAAAAATTTCGCGACGAAATCGAGCACATGCCTTCATAAAAGGGCTCTCCTGGCCAATGGTTTAACTTTGGCAGGTCCCTCGTGCTTTACCATGAAAGTAGACTTCGTGGGGCAGATTCTGGAAGTGATTGCGATCGCAAAGCTCTATTAGTTGCTTTGGAATCGGCTTTTGAAAAAAATTCTGTGAAAATCGCAAAAATTTTGGGTATCGAAATCTGGCAAAAGTCTGCATAAAAGGGCTCCCCTGGCCAAATGGTTTAACTTTGGCAGGTCCCTGCTGTTCTGTTATGAAACTAGAATATCTTTTGCACATTCTGGAAGTGATTGCGATCGCAAAGCTCTATTAGTGGCTGTGGAATCGACTTTTAAAAATGAGAGGGCGTAAAATTCGACAAAAAATTTCGCGACGAAATCGAGCACATGCCTTCATAAAAGGGCTCTCCTGGCCAAATGGTTTAACTTTGGCAGGTCCCTCGTGCTTTACCATGAAAGTAGACTTCGTGGGGCAGATTCTGGAAGTGATTGCGATCGCAAAGCTCTATTAGTTGCTTTGGAATCGGCTTTTGAAAAAAATTCTGTGAAAATCGCAAAAATTTTGGGTATCGAAATCTGGCAAAAGTCTGCATAAAAGGGCTCCCCTGGCCAAATGGTTTAACTTTGGCAGGTCCCTGCTGTTCTGTTATGAAACTAGAATATCTTTTGCACATTCTGGAAGTGATTGCGATCGCAAAGCTCTATTAGTGGCTGTGGAATCGACTTTTAAAAATGAGAGGGCGTAAATTCGACAAAAAAATTTCGCGACGAAATCGAGCACATGCCTTCATAAAAGGGCTCTCCTGGCCAAATGGTTTAACTTTGGCAGGTCCCTCGTGCTTTACCATGAAAGTAGACTTCGTGGGGCAGATTCTGGAAGTGATTGCGATCGCAAAGCCTCTATTAGTTGCTTTGGAATCGGCTTTTGAAAAAAATTCTGTGAAAATTCGCAAAAATTTTGGGTATCGAAATCTGGCAAAAGTCTGCATAAAAGGGCTCCCCTGGCCAAATGGTTTAACTTTGGCAGGTCCCTGCTGTTCTGTTATGAACTAGAATATCTTTTGCACATTCTGGAAGTGATTGCGATCGCAAAGCTCTATTAGTGGCTGTGGAATCGACTTTTTAAAAATGAGAGGGCGTAAAATTCGACAAAAAATTTCGCGACGAAATCGAGCACATGCCTTCATAAAAGGGCTCTCCTGGCCAAATGGTTTAACTTTGGCAGGTCCCTCGTGCTTTACCATGAAAGTAGACTTCGTGGGGCAGATTCTGGAAGTGATTGCGATCGCAAAGCTCTATTAGTTGCTTTGGAATCGGCTTTTGAAAAAAATTCTGTGAAAATCGCAAAAATTTTGGGTATCGAAATCTGGCAAAAGTCTGCATAAAAGGGCTCCCCTGGCCAAATGGTTTAACTTTGGCAGGTCCCTGCTGTTCTGTTATGAAACTAGAATATCTTTTGCACATTCTGGAAGTGATTGCGATCGCAAAGCTCTATTAGTGGCTGTGGAATCGACTTTTAAAAATGAGAGGGCGTAAAATTCGACAAAAAAATTTCGCGACGAAATCGAGCACATGCCTTCATAAAAGGGCTCTCCTGGCCAAATGGTTTAACTTTGGCAGGTCCCTCGTGCTTTACCATGAAAGTAGACTTCGTGGGGCAGATTCTGGAAGTGATTGCGATCGCAAAGCTCTATTAGTTGCTTTGGAATCGGCTTTTGAAAAAAATTCTGTGAAAATCGCAAAAATTTTGGGTATCGAAATCTGGCAAAAGTCTGCATAAAAGGGCTCCCCTGGCCAAATGGTTTAACTTTGGCAGGTCCCTGCTGTTCTGTTATGAAACTAGAATATCTTTTGCACATTCTGGAAGTGATTGCGATCGCAAAGCTCTATTAGTGGCTGTGGAATCGACTTTTAAAAATGAGAGGGCGTAAATTCGACAAAAAAATTTCGCGACGAAATCGAGCACATGCCTTCATAAAAGGGCTCTCCTGGCCAAATGGTTTAACTTTGGCAGGTCCCTCGTGCTTTACCATGAAAGTAGACTTCGTGGGGCAGATTCTGGAAGTGATTGCGATCGCAAAGCTCTATTAGTTGCTTTGGAATCGGCTTTTGAAAAAAATTCTGTGAAAATCGCAAAAATTTTGGGTATCGAAATCTGGCAAAAGTCTGCATAAAAGGGCTCCCCTGGCCAAATGGTTTAACTTTGGCAGGTCCCTGCTGTTCTGTTATGAAACTAGAATATCTTTTGCACATTCTGGAAGTGATTGCGATCGCAAAGCTCTATTAGTGGCTGTGGAATCGACTTTTAAAAATGAGAGGGCGTAAAATTCGACAAAAAAATTTCGCGACGAAATCGAGCACATGCCTTCATAAAAGGGCTCTCCTGGCCAAATGGTTTAACTTTGCAGGTCCCTCGTGCTTTACCATGAAAGTAGACTTCGTGGGGCAGATTCTGGAAGTGATTGCGATCGCAAAGCTCTATTAGTTGCTTTGGAATCGGCTTTTGAAAAAAATTCTGTGAAAATCGCAAAAATTTTGGGTATCGAAATCTGGCAAAAGTCTGCATAAAAGGGCTCCCCTGGCCAAATGGTTTAACTTTGGCAGGTCCCTGCTGTTCTGTTATGAAACTAGAATATCTTTTGCACATTCTGGAAGTGATTGCGATCGCAAAGCTCTATTAGTGGCTGTGGAATCGACTTTTAAAAATGAGAGGGCGTAAAATTCGACAAAAAAATTTCGCGACGAAATCGAGCACATGCCTTCATAAAAGGGCTCTCCTGGCCAAATGGTTTAACTTTGGCAGGTCCCTCGTGCTTTACCATGAAAGTAGACTTCGTGGGGCAGATTCTGGAAGTGATTGCGATCGCAAAGCTCTATTAGTTGCTTTGGAATCGGCTTTTGAAAAAAATTCTGTGAAAATCGCAAAAATTTTGGGTATCGAAATCTGGCAAAAGTCTGCATAAAAGGGCTCCCCTGGCCAAATGGTTTAACTTTGGCAGGTCCCTGCTGTTCTGTTATGAAACTAGAATATCTTTTGCACATTCTGGAAGTGATTGCGATCGCAAAGCTCTATTAGTGGCTGTGGAATCGACTTTTAAAAATGAGAGGGCGTAAAATTCGACAAAAAAATTTCGCGACGAAATCGAGCACATGCCTTCATAAAAGGGCTCTCCTGGCCAAATGGTTTAACTTTGGCAGGTCCCTCGTGCTTTACCATGAAAGTAGACTTCGTGGGGCAGATTCTGGAAGTGATTGCGATCGCAAAGCTCTATTAGTTGCTTTGGAATCGGCTTTTGAAAAAAATTCTGTGAAAATCGCAAAAATTTTGGGTATCGAAATCTGGCAAAAGTCTGCATAAAAGGGCTCCCCCTGGCCAAATGGTTTAACTTTGGCAGGTCCCTGCTGTTCTGTTATGAAACTAGAATATCTTTTGCACATTCTGGAAGTGATTGCGATCGCAAAGCTCTATTAGTGGCTGTGGAATCGACTTTTAAAATGAGAGGGCGTAAAATTCGACAAAAAAATTTCGCGACGAAATCGAGCACATGCCTTCATAAAAGGGCTCTCCTGGCCAAATGGTTTAACTTTGGCAGGTCCCTCGTGCTTTACCATGAAAGTAGACTTCGTGGGGCAGATTCTGGAAGTGATTGCGATCGCAAAGCTCTATTAGTTGCTTTGGAATCGGCTTTTGAAAAAAATTCTGTGAAAATCGCAAAAATTTTGGTTATCGAAATCTGGCAAAAGTCTGCCATAAAAGGGCTCCCCTGGCCAAATGGTTTAACTTTGGCAGGTCCCTGCTGTTCTGTTATGAAACTAGAATAATCTTTGCACATTCTGGAAGTGATTGCGATCGCAAAGCTCTATTAGTGGCTGTGGAATCGACTTTTAAAAATGAGAGGGCGTAAAATTCGACAAAAAAATTTCGCGACGAAATCGAGCACATGCCTTCATAAAAGGGCTCTCCTGGCCAAATGTTTAACTTTGGCAGGTCCTCGTGCTTTACCATGAAAGTAGACTTCGTGGGGCAGATTCTGGAAGTGATTGCGATCGCAAAGCTCTATTAGTTGCTTTGGAATCGGCTTTTGAAAAAAATTCTGTGAAAATCGCAAAAATTTTGGGTATCGAAATCTGGCAAAAGTCTGCATAAAAAGGGCTCCCCTGGCCAAATGGTTTAACTTTGGCAGTCCCTGCTGTTCTGTTATGAAACTAGAATATCTTTTGCACATTCTGGAAGTGATTGCGATCGCAAAGCTCTATTAGTGGCCTGTGGAA
>CAWVNO010002962.1:0-179994 GCA_963930645.1 Salticus scenicus | reverse complement strand
GGGCCCTTAAACAGACATCCCACACAAGAACTTAGAATTTTGTCCAACAGATAGCATTGCTTTTTCGGAAAGATATCATTGTTTTTACTATTATTACCTATAAAAAAAAAAAAAAATCTTTAAGAAACAAGAGTTATTTTCTATGCCAGATGCAAACAATTTTTGTGCAGCAGCATAAGTGCGACTTCTTATTATATTTAGATAAAATCAGTAATGTATGAAGTGTGTGACATATTTTCTTTAAATCTAATCTTTGTCAACATAGAAAACAGAAAGTTGTTCTTTTATTCATCCTTTTAATCTGTTTAAAACTAAGACATAATACTCAAGCAGAAAAAAGAAAAAAACGTTTATTTGTAATATGTATGAAAATTTTAAACCCAGGATTTGAATTTTAAAGAATTCAAGAAAAAAGGCCGTCTGTGATATTCATGTAAAAGAGTTAGAAAGTGTATAAAATATTTCCCAACAAACTCTCTAATCTGCATTTTTCTCTTAAATTAACGTTGAAATAAATATTAACAATTAAGTGAAAGAAAGTATATATCATGTTGATATGATTTAATAATTTTTTGTAGTGAGTGTCATTTAGTTTCACGTTCAGTGGTTTACTTAAAAAAAATTAAAAATTATATTTTAACAGATATTCTAGAAAACACCAAAATACTAAAAAGTCTTAAATGAAAAATATATACCTTAATTTCGAGTAAAAATTATTTATTTGCGAAACAGTATTGGATTTACTCTTTTGTTTTTTCTTTTACTTCTAATAAAAATATGAATGCACTCATACATACAGGTCAGAAGCCATACGTCTGTGAAATATGTTGTAGAGGATTTTCGCAAAAGGGTCACCTAAATGCACATGTACGCATTCATAGAGACGAAAAACCATATCAGTGTAAAGTATGCTGTAAAAAATTTCACCGAAATGAACATCTAAATGTACATTCACGCACTCATACAGGTGAAAAGCCATACATGTGTGAAATATGCTCTAAAGGATTTCCTGTACAAAGTGCTCTAACAACCCATCTGCGCATTCATACAAATGAAAAGCCATATGTATGCAAAGTATGTCGTAAAAGATTTTCAGTAAGCAGTAGTTTAAAGACACATCTACGTATCCATACACAAGAAAAGCCATACGTGTGTGAAATATGTTCAAAAAAATTTTCT
The DNA here is from genome assembly GCA_963930645.1 of Salticus scenicus. Lineage (NCBI taxonomy): Eukaryota > Metazoa > Arthropoda > Arachnida > Araneae > Salticidae > Salticus > Salticus scenicus. The sequence goes on along the minus strand of CAWVNO010002962.1, from coordinate 178,815 downwards.
CGAAAAGGAAGCTTAGATAAACATGAGCGCTGTCATACAAAATTACTACAATATGTGTGTGAAATATGTTCCAAAGGATTTAGAGAAAAAAGATATTTGGAATTGCATTCACGCACCCATACAGGAGAAAAGCCATATGTGTGTGAAATATGTCATAAAAGATTTTCTTTTACGAGTTGTCTTAATTCACATCTACGCATCCATACAGGTGAAAAGCCATATGTGTGTGAAATATGTTCTAAAACATTTACTCAGAGACAACATTTGGATTTACATTCTCGCACACATACAAGAGAAAAACCATACGTGTGTGATGTATGTTATAAACGATTTTCTGTAAAGTGTAGTTTGAATACGCATCTACGAATCCATAGTGAAGAAAAGCCATATGTTTGTAAAATTTGTTCTAAAGGATTTTCTCAAAAAGGAAACTTGATAACACATGTACGCTATCATAAAGGAGAAAAGCCATATGTATGTGAAATATGTTCTAAAGGATTCAGTGAAAAGGGTTCTTTGAATATACATTCACGCAGTCATACAGGAGAAAAGCCATATGTGTGTGAAATATGTCAAAAAGGATTTTCTGTAAAACATAGTCTAAGGACACATCTACTCATTCATACAAATGAAAAACCATACGTGTGTGAAATATGTACTAAAGGATTTACGCAAAAAGGGAATTTAAATATACATCTACGTATTCATAAAAGTGGAAAGGTATAGGTTATTTCAAAATTTACTCAAAAGGAAAGTTTGAAAACACATTCATACCAGAGAGTAGTCCTATTGTGGGGAGTATGTATATATATATATTAGTATGTTATAAAAATGTAATCCAGTTACGAAATGAACTATAAGTGTGCTAAATCTGGTGATTATTTTCTCACCAAATCGCACACGACGAAAACAACTTGGCGTCATTGAAATTTAAATTTACGCGAAGGCTGACTCTCATTCCTAAGTACACCCTAAAATTTTTCTATAAGATGAGTCTAATTAAACATTAATACATTTTAAAAACCTCACATATATATGAGATTTGTTCTGCAGAACTTCTAGATAATTTTTATCTAAATGAACATTCATTCTCAATAATAATAATAATAAATCTGTAAAATATGTTAACAAGGATTTTTCCAAGAGAAAAATCCTTAACACATATATATGTATAGTTAGGTTATTCATAAGTATTTTGTGAAGTGTCAAAAATCTCTAATAAAAAAGGAATTTTGCATAAACAATCACACATGCAAGCCAGTGAAAAGCTATGCTCGCATCAAATATGTTCTAAAGAACTGAAAAAAAAAAAAAAAAAAAAAAAACTTTTTTACATTGTACTTGTTTATGTAGATGAAAGCTATGTCTGTAAAATGTTTCTAACAGGGATTAAGTCTAGCCTCTGGATCACTTCAGCCGATCCCTGTAGTCGGTGCTGCCAGATGGAAACTTTAAAATTTCCCTTATTTCCCTTAAAAATTTCCTTTTTAGCATGAAATTTTCCTCTATTGCGCAACATGCACGGCTCTAGAGTTCCCTTAATTGAAATGCTGATTTTTTATTTATTTATTTATTTTTTAGTTAACTTTAATTATTTAATCGTAAAGACTTCAAAACGATTACTGAAGTTCACTATTAAAAAATGTGGTATTCAATTAAGAGATGGCTAATGGAAAGCTGCCTGTTTGACCTATGCCTGGGTAGAATACCCTGCATAGGTATCTTTCTAAGGAACCCTAGTCAATATTTGCGCGTGATTCTGAGAAAATAAGGGAATGCTCAGAATGAGTAGACCGAATAAAGCTAGTTGCCTAAGTTTCTTCAGAGCATTTTAGATTTATTACAAAAGATGAAAAGCAGAAAACTGTATTGATAAAAAAAAGGTCAAAGGGTGAAAAAATACTGCTTTTAAGATCTCAGCATATACAGAAATTCGTTCGGATAGTTTAAATTTGAAAAAAAAAACTAAGAAATAATGCTTTTACCCGTTAGTAGTCGCTATAGACAGCGCCACCTATTACAGATTGCGCACTTTTTATTTAATTGCCACCAATAATTTTAAGAAGTGATGTGACCGACATTTCTTTGATTTTATTCGCGTTTTATGTATATCAAATGCCACTTCTAAAAATTTTTGGTGGCTATTGAATAAAAAAATCTGATAACACTAAAAGATGGGCGGCAATTCGACCAACTAGCGACTACTAACGGGTTAAAACTGACAAAGTAAAATTTCCCTTTTTGAGATGGAAATTCGCCTTTTCCCCTCAGTAACTTAAATCACATCAAAATTTCTCACTTTGAGGGAAATTTCCCTCAATCTGGCAGCACTGCCTGTAGTGTTGGTAACTGATACATGAGGCATGACATTGTACCACTTCATCGCAACGGTTTGTCATGACACCGAAACGTCATATAGTAAACATAATACGCATGTCCATATTACAGCCAGATTCTGGCTATATTTCATCAGATTTTGTAGATATTTTGTTGTAATGTCCCGTTCATATTATATCCAAAAATTGCCCATGTTATTTTTAGATTTCTGTAAACATAATGCTGGCAGAATAAAATCCTTAATGAGTGTTTTATTTTTTTTAACTTAATACTAGTGTCACATGTCAGTCTAGCAAAATCTACACGATTGGCTTTCGGTGAAATCGACAGAAAGAGTCCAAAAAATTATTTTAAAGCTTTATTTTTTATTTATTTTTTTTTTACTTTTATTTATTTTTAAATAATTTAATAATACAATTAAAGAGCTTTAAACTTCTATTTTTAAAGTTATCTTCAGTAAGGCAAAAAGAAAACTTACCATGATTTATTTTTCCACGCAAAATATTTAATATTTTTAAATTCCATTCATTGCCAGCACCCATGTATATAGTGACGATCCCTTGCTTCACGCAACTGCTGAATCCAAAGCTACGTAATTTTCCTTTGCCGTACCCAGAATCCTAATCAGCTGATCATCGACGGAGAATGTAGAATACTAACGGAAGTTAGTGCCTATGACGAGAGTGACGCCACTTTCGGAACGTACCGCTGCTAACAGCGTTTGAAGATAGAATTTCAGATTCGACGAAGCTTGCACACTGGACGGGTGTATTGCTTGTTTTTATGAACTTCGTGTTTCATGTTTCGACGTATTTAGAAAGCGAAGACATAAATAATTTATGTCACGAACAGTACTACTACTTCGACGGGCATTACCAAAGTAACATTCTGATTTACCAACGTTTTTCTGTATATAATGAAACATATTTTAACTTTCATTATTAAATACTCAATAATTAGTAAATAGTTCAATTAGTACGTTATTATTTTAAAAGCCCACATAAGCTGGATATTACATCAGAAGCGGGATAAAGGATTGATCGTGAATTTTGATGAATCGTGAAATTTACTTTAAATTGAAATTCGCGTAAGTAAATTTTATAGTGCGTTAAAAAAAAAAAAAAAAAAAAAGAAAGAAGTTTCTACAAATAATGTTGCGCCTGGACTGATAAAATATAAGTTGATAAACTGAACTTTTTATTTTTCTTTAAAAAACTGTTGCTGAACAGCTGAACTGTGATAAGTGACGAATTATAAAGTTTTTCTCTCTATTGGTATTTATGGAGTAACATTCGACAACTATGTGGATAAAACTGAAAGTGAGAACTGAATAAGTGACAGGTCAAACTAAAGCAACGAAGTTTGAAAGATGTTCCGCAAAGTGCTCAAGGATTAAAAAGCGGCAAATCGACTGGATAGAGATCTGAATAAAGATTTAGAACAAATGCTGTTTCTGCTCTACAAAGGTACGTAAATTTTGTTTTGTTTCATGATGGTTTCCCTTGGGAATATTTCTAAAATTGGTGTTGCACTAAGTCAAGAGAACTATAATAAAATTAAAATTCTGCATCGGTTTTTATTCGATGACGACGGTGATCGGAGGAACAGATGCAGAATAAAAAATATTCACAGGATTCACTTTCGCCGTTGGCGACTAAAAATACATTGAAAAACAAAAAATAATTGATGACAATTTTTCTTTGAATGAACTTATTATTATTTGTAATATATTAAATGTCCCTTTTGATGGGAGCAAAAACGAATTGCGAGATCGATTGTTATTAAATTTGTGTGACACAGAAGTATTAAAACAAGAAAATTCCGAGAATAATTCAGATGAGGAAGATTTTGAGAACGAATCGAGCAGTGAATCCGAAAGTAGTGGCGATAATGACGTCACAAAAATTGACTCTTCTCCACATAAATAATAATGATAAATGCTATAAAAATAATGATAATGACAGTGATTATGAGTATAATAAAACTAAAAAAAGTACAAATTGTAGTAATAATGTGAATTTTGGATCACTTGGTGCAACTGTTTCTTTCAATGACTTTGAAAATATTTCTAAATTTAGCGGCGAGCCCCTTGAGAATGTTACGGAATGGCTTATTGAATTCGAAGAGATGTTAAGTATGTTTAATTTGAACGAATTACAAAAAATTGTTTTCTGTAAACGATCGTTGAGCGGAAACACTCTCCTCTTCGTTAGGTCTGAAAAAGGATTACTGACATACAAAAAATTAAAAAAAGGCACTCATCGACGAGTTTAGGTTTGAGATTAACTCTGCCTCATTGCATGACATCCTAAGTAAAAGGAAGATTAAAGCCAATGAATCAGCCACCGAATATTTCTTTAAAATGCGCGAATTGTCTAAAAACGGGCACATTGATGATGCCGCGTTAATGCACTACGTGATCCATGGAATTAATGATAAAAGTGAAAACAAAGTAATTTTATATCGTGCTAAAAATCTTCGTGATTTCAAAGAGAAAATTAAATTATATGAGGTATTTAAGTAAGACAATGAGAAAAATACATACAGAATTGATAAAGTAGAGTATAATGCAAAATTGAAACCCATAACCTATAACGTGCATGAAAAATTTAGTCCTAAAATTGAAGTAAATAAATTGTGCTATAATTGTGGTGATAAAAACCACTTATCTAGAGATTGCCCCCATAGAATGAAGAGTTTTAAGTGCTTTACTTGCAAACAATTCGGGCATAACAGTTCGGAGTGCCTAGGTTCAAAACCAGAAGTTGAAGCATTGTATATAGGTGTAAATCAAAACATGAACAAAAATATTTCGATTAATAATGTAAATTTCAGCGGTATAATCGATACAGGAAGTAAAGCAACATTGTTGCGAAAGAATGCTTTTGATAAATTGAATCTGAATAAATTAAATTCTATGAGTATTACTTTGAAAGGGATCGGGAAAAGTTCCATAAAGCCGTTAGGTTCATTTTATGCCGATCTTAAAGTTGATGATTTTGAAACTAAATCTGATATTTATGTTGTACGTAATGACGTAATACCGTATGATATGATAATCGGTATGAACGTGTTAATGTTAAGTGAAACGACAATTAATGAAAAAGGTATCTTTGTGAAAAATAAATCTAATTCTCTCGAGGTAAATTTAGTAACAGTACTTCCAGTAAATGCATATGAAAAAGAAAATAAAACGAATGTTGTTATTGATGCCCCCATTAACTTTGAGAACAAAATTCCTGAAAAATCCCCAGAAATAAATGAAACATTGAATAGTGTTAAAAAGTGTAACAATATAACCCCTCCACCTGTTTTGCTGTCAAAAAAATCATTAGAATCTTCCGAAAAAGCCGTAAGTGAAAATGACGATGACGACGAAAATGACGAAAGTGATGACGATAAGATGCTTTTAGAGGACGATAATAGTGTAGACGATGACAGTGAGGAAGAAGAGGAGCTTCGACGAAAGAAACAAAGTCAGACGAGTATTTACCAGATAGATGATGATAGTGAGGAAGAGGAGGAGCCGCGCCGAAAGGGACGAAGTCAGACGAATGTTTCCCGAATGAAGTCGCCAAATCCTGAAAACACTTATTTGAAGAAAGACGAGAAACAAGTCCTACTTGAAAATATTTCGCAGTTAGCCGAAGAGTTGAAAGAGCTAAAAGAAAAAGTTGACAAAATTTCCAAACTCCTTAAAAGAAACAAATCCGGAAAAAAGCCATCGACGATAAATTCCATTGAGTGTAAAAGACTAAATATCCCAAAAGAAGAGACTGCCAGTGTAAATTTGAGAAAATTGTTCATTCCATCACTTCCATTGAAAACTACAATTAGTTAAATAGCCGTATTATTTCCCAAAGCCGTGCAAATAAAATTAGAAGTTTTCCCTGCATATAAGACTGCTATTATAGACGTTTTGACTGAACTTGATGCTACAGAAGCATTAAAAGACATTAAAACTGAAAATGATCAATTAGAGGTTCTCGAGTTCGAGTGCCAAAATAACTTTGAGTCCCAAAGTAAAGATTTGCATAATCATGACAATAAACAATTTTCCAAAGTTAAAAAGAAAAATAAAGCAAAATGTAAGTTGAGTAGACAACCACCAAAAACTGTTACCGTAGGCAACCAAGTTGCCATAAAGCCAAAACTGAATTTTTCCTGTGACTATGAAACAATAAAAATTAAAAATGAGAATATTAATGATATAATTAGAGATGGATGCCATGAAGGCTTCTATTGCACACCTACTCATGTTAAGATCCTCAGACAGGATGACTTAATTTAGAAGCAAAATATGAAAACTCTCATAAACTGTAAATAAGTATGTTATTATTTTGTGTTGCTTTTGTGTTTTTTATTTTTGTATTTTTCAGTGTGACCGCCTGGAGGACCAGACGTTGCAGGACGGCCGAACTTATAGTGACGAGCCCTTGCCTCCCGCAACTGCTGAATCCAAAGCTTCCTAATTTTCCTTTGCCGTACCCAGAATCTTAATCAGCTGATCATCGACGGAGAATGTAGAATACTAACGGAAGTTCGTGCCTATGACGAGAGTGACGCCACTTCCGGAACGCGCCGCTGCTAACAGCGTTTGAAGATAGAAGCTCAGATTCGACGAAGCTTGCACATTGGACGGGTGTATTGGTTGTTTTTATGAACTTCGTGTTTCATGTTTCGACGTATTTAGAAAGCGAAGACATAAATAATTTATGTCACGAACAGTACTACTTCGACGGACATTACCAAAGTAACATTCTGATTTACCAACGTTTTTCTGTATATAATGTAACATATTTTAACTTTCATTATTAAATACTCAATAATTATTAAATAGTTCAATTAGTACGTTATTATTTTAAAAGCCCGCATAAGCTGAATATTACATGTATGTAAGTTTTTTTTTTTTTTTTTTTTTATGGAATCCATCTAGGATTCAAACTTAGGTCCAATACACTCTTATTCCACTAAGTGATGTTCTTTTTCAATATTTGACTGGCCTTAGCACTCCTATGAGATAGATGTCATGTTTTCTTCATGCGAATAGATGTAGAATTACAGGTGATATTTAAAAAAAAATATATAATCACATTATGATGGCAAGTAAAAGTTTAAGGCTGTTCACTTCCTCTTGTGATTTCCCAGTCTGTAGACACCAGATCACATGTTAGTCTATGGCGAAATTTGTTTATAGAATTACTCTTTACCTAATTGAAATTTTTAAATTTTGTTTTCACATTCAGAAAATTTACAACGGTTAAATTAGTACTCGTTACCAAAAATTGATTTTTTAATATTTTATTTTACAGCTAAAAAATGAAACAAATGCACTTAGTGAAAATTCACATTTTTGAACTCAAAACTCAAATTTAAAAAAAATTAAATTTTGAACACAAGTACTAATTTAACGGTTGTGTATTTTTAGAATGTCGAATGGAATTTAGAAATTATAATTAGGTAATGTGCAATTCTATAGACAATTTTACTGATAGAATAACATGGACTTTCGGTGATCTGTGATGTACTCCCTTGAATTATAACTTCGTTTATATACTTTATACGCATGTTCAAACAAAAGCCAAACAAATTTTTACAAGAATGAAAAATAACCAGATGAAGTTGTGTGCCCCAGGCTTTTGCAGGCCAGTATTTATACTGGCCTGTTCACATTTTACTCTTGTTCAGTAAAGATCTACACAACAGTTACATATAAAAATTATTCATCACTTAATTTTTGATAATGAAGTTAAATAAACATTTCCTCCAAAAAGCCTTATTCTTTAGATGTATTTACAGAACAGATGGTAAAGCAATAGCTTTTTTTTTTTTTTTTTTAAGTACTCTGATTTGAACACTGGCCAATTCATTTTTAAAAAAATTAATGTGACCTTTCCTTCAAAAATGTTTTTGATAAATTTATGCTTTTTATCATTCTTTTAACAAAATACACGAGGCACTTAAATGTTTTTTAAATATCTATGTTTTACTTGTTCCACAGCTTTTTCATAGCAAAATAGAAAATGCTTGCTAGTTTATATGTACTAATTCATATTCTATTTAAAAGTTTTTTCTCTATATATATTTAATCTGTGTGCATAAGTAAACCATTACATTTTATTGAAAAAAAGAAAAAAATAACATTATGAAACCTTCTATTTTCACCCCATAATGTACCTGAAAATGTGTTTTGCACTCTGCAAAACTATCATAAGCAATATTTCATATTCTGTAGGAAACATTCTTTTGTGCATTTAAATAATGTACGTTAATTTCATTACATTGTGCTGTATGAAAATATATTAAAGTATGCTTTAAACCATATTGTATTGAATTTTTTGAGTCCCTATATTAATCTTCCAATATCCATGTACAAATATTTAAAATAAAATATTTACTTATTTCATTTTATTATTATTATAATATAGATATATATTCTGAGACATTAATTTTTTTCTTGAAACATGAGAAAGCAAGTTTGACCCTTTCAGGGGCACTAAGTAAAAATGATTGAATTTCCTTTTAAATATATATATATCATAAACTAAACATCCCCTACAAGTCATATTTGATGAAGAAAAAAATTCAGCATGTGTTGATTTTTTTGTGGGTGGTGGCTAGACGTTCTAGCCACTGCGCACATACGTCATGTATCTTAATTTTTGAATGGAAATACATATTTATATATTTAAGGAATAAAAATTGAAACTATGCCTTGAAAATGTAATTATAATGATACAATGTAACAATAATTAATTATTACTTAAATTATAATGCTTCTTTATCCTTTTATAATGATTTATTATATATATATACACAGATATATGGGCTGTTTAAAATTTGTTTAGAAACCTTTATGCATTAGTAATAAGAAAAAATTATTCACTATTTAAGGAATAAAATTTATAGTAATTCAAGCGTTTTATTCCCATAAGAAGATTTATAGCAATAAATCTTAAAACTTCTTCTATATCTATTGGAGTAAAAGATTTTCCTAACTGGGTAGCATACAAGTTTGTTTGAAAAACTAAATCTTACCAAAATGTCATTGCCATAAACATAAAAAATATTCCAAGTGGTGTTGTATTATCAATATCAAGGACCTCAGGTGCAGGACCGCTTTCTTCCATAAATTCTGGAACAGATTGGCGAACTTGAAAATTTTTGCTCGAGTTTACTCGCCCTCTTGAGCTAGAAGGACCTTCTATTTCACTGGATTGTTCATCTTCCGAACTTGAAACAATTTCTTCTTCAAGTAAATCTGGAACATATTCCTCATTACCACTTGTTCCCGATCCAGATACTGCAGAATCATCATCTGAGCGTAGCTCTTCAAACAGAGCAATAGCTTCATCCAATAAGCCTTTTCTGTGCATTATCGTGATAAAAATTAAGATATATAAATTGAATTTAAGATTATTTAGAGAAATTAACTAAATTTAAAAGCTATGGAAATAAAAATTTATTTTTAAAAATCACGATATAAGAGCAATAGAAAAAAGCAGCCTCTCTCTATACTGTAAACAGAAATACTGAATAGCTTTTTTGTAAGAACCCTCCCACACTTATTTACATCTGTATTTACAATCTGCTATCCCTTACTGTTTATATTTATCACAGTTCACTAATCCCAAAAGACCCTCTTTGTTTATCTCAAAGGAAAACAAATTGAGATTCTTTTCCCCAGCACAGCCTGTCTTATGGTATCTCCCCTGACATATGTGCGCGGTGGCTAGAGGGTCTATCCACCTAAAAGATGCTCCTAAAAATCAAACTAAAATTAATGATCTAAGATAATATGTAAATCTGTTGTATTTAAAAGGTGCATTACAGTATATTTACACTACCAAATACTTTTGAATAAAAAATTATTTTTCATAAAAATATATAATAGAAACTTCAAAATTTTTTTCCGCAACTTGTCCATTCAAAAAAGTCACAGGCACATCCTGCTTAAAGTTACTGTAAAGCTGCCATCTCTATTTCAATTTTAGAAGTACATATTAACTTTTCATAAAAGCGGATAGAAAAAGTAGCCACTGCACACCTAGAGAAAAATTTCTAAAGTACGTGGATAGACCCTCTAGCCACCGCCCCTGAAAGGGTTAATGCATTAAATTAATTTCTTGTACTTCATAAGTAAATCCAAATAAAATAATTTAAGCAAATTTGTTTGAATTTACCTGGCAGAAAAATCTGCATTGTTGAATCTGGGAATTGATCTTTAATGATTGTTTTATCTTTAAATGAAATCGAGCTGTACCTTTTTGTACATTAACTTTCTCAATGCAATATTTATTTGAAAATTTCCAAAAAAAAAAAAAAAAAAAAAAAAAAAAAGGAGGGTGTTGTACGGGAATTATGCAGTCAATATCAACAGCGTACAGTACTTAAACACGTATCCAATTAATTTTTCACATTGTTAAATTCAAAAATAATTTTCCCACATAACACATACGTTCATTTTACATTCATATTTCATCCATCACGTCTGAGTTACGCCTATAGATACGAATTTTGAACATAGGCCTCAAGCTCAAATATGTTCTGAATATGTGAAATTCTGGAGATAGACATATCTGCGAAAAACGTACAAAATACGGATGTCCATTTAGGCACATAAACTGAATGAAAATGGAACTAATCCAATTTACGTAAATACTCGAACTAAACTGCACCTGAACTGAAGGTCGCCATCTTCTTTATGTAGATATGGTATGGCAATCAACAAATTTTAGAAAGTTTATCTTCTACAAAGTTTTTTTATTCAAATTTGAATTTTATTTATTTAATGTTCAGAGGGATGCTCTCTCAACGTATCTCCATGGTTCTGTGACTGTGCATCACGGATTAAGAGTTTAGGATGTATTACGAATGCTACGGAAAAATAGTAATTTTCATCTTACAGATAGAGGGCGAACAGATCTTGACAATCTACCGATCAGGCGTTTGTTTAAATTTGTAGCGGTTCATTGGTTGTTCTCGGAAATCGAATGATGACAGAAGCCAAAGGGGCGGGCTTTCATTTTCTTCCGATATGTTTCAAAGATAGGCGGCGATCAGATCGTTTTCCTCTACTCGGCTGAATTAATGCGGAAAAGAAAGCTCCATTTTCCGCGCTGTCTGCCCTAAGGCTCCTATAATACGAGATAACTCACAAGCAACCATATTGTTGCCCAGCGGAAATATAGCTTGGCGACGTTTAGTTGCAGACGCATTACTCGTCGTCCTAATCGCCTAAAATGGCGAGTATGCCTAAATAGGGGATCGAAGTGTTGTTTGCACTTGATAAATTTGGCGGTAATATTTGGCGAAAATTTCTTAGTACCCTTGTAAAAGGTAAACGTTACTGCTACGGTTAAATTGATTCATTTTAAATATTTATGCACGTTAAAAAATAGTGTGTCTTGTAAAATACAACATTTAGATAATCAAACAGCAGTAAAAACAAATAATTGATACAAAAAATGAAAGAAAACATGTCATATTTATGCTGTGCATTTTAGCGACCCTTGACTGAGAGATACGGCAAGGTGTTCATACTTTTTGATTGGTGGAAAGCTCCCTTTGACCGCCCGAGGCGATTTCGCGCATCGCTACCATAGACATAAGGCAGGGAGAAATTGTGACTTTCAAAAATGCTTATAATTCATATTAATTAAATGTAATTAAAAAATTCTGAAGCAAATTTGCCTGTTCCTAAATGTTTTTTCTATTAATAGAAATATAAACTTTCATTGATTTTCGTCAATTCTTTTCTAAATAAGTACTTTTCTTAAAACAGTTTCGTATTTGGCGATAACCTCAAAGCCAAACACAGCCAACCTTTTTCGGAAAAAAATCGCACTTTTAACGTACGGCGTTCGGATTTCCCCCCCTTCTTTTTAGAACAATTTTGGAAATAAATTATGTAAGTTAACATTAAATAATATACACTTATTATTATTTTATTTATTTATCTATTTATTTTTGTTTTACCTGATCTTATTAAAAATTATTTTGATTAATATAACAAACATTTAGATATGAATACAATTGATACAGTAAAGCATATTTTTGGAAATTTTAGTGTTAAAAATACATAACTAATAAATAAAAAGGCATTTTAATTATTTACTTTTTTTTTTTTTTTAATTTCTTCAGGAGTATATAAATAAAGGCTAGTATATTCATTTAATGCGTAAAGCTTAAACTCAATAGGTGCCTTATATTTTTCCTATATTTATTCAAAAATACGGAATGCGAGGGGGGAAAAGAATAAGGTTAAAAATATTAAAATGCTTAATGTTCTCTTATTTATTAATCTAAAAACATAAAATTATTTTATTTGCTTATCTACTTTACTTTATTTTTTTTTAATGGAGAAATCAAGGCATTAATAGAAGTAAATCTCTCTGTGGTGGCCAAGCGGTTCTGCGGTCAAAACTGGTAGATAGGAAGTGCCGGTTTCGATCAAAAAACGCGTTCATCGATCTAGCCGTTCGGAGTTTTCCGTAGTTCTCTTTAAAACTCGCGTAAATACGAACTAGATCTACTTAGAAAGAACCCCACGGAGGGCATTTCACCTGTAGGCCGCCTAGGCCCCTAGATTAGTCAATCAGTCTTAAGCCATACAACCAATCAACCATTTTTTATGGAATTAACTTTTCTTTATGGAATTAATTAGAATTTTATGTTGTAAAATTATAGGTACTTATTTCTTTATTTTATTTCTTTATTTATTTATTTATTAGGGGTCATATTTCTTTTTATTATATACGTTATTTTCTATCTTTTTTTTTTTTTTTTTTATCATACTTTATTCAAAGGTACAAAATACGAAAAAAAAAAAAAAAAAAAAAAGAAAGAAAGAAAAAGAAAAAGAAAAAAATACATATTTGGATTACATTTGAAGAAAAATAAACTTTTGACATGAACAATAAAGATGTATAAAACTTTTAAAGTTAATAAATATTTTTACAAATATTCAGATTTTTAATGAATGTGCATTTAACTATAAAATACTGGTATGTTTTTAAGTATTAAACTAATTCAATTTTCCTAAACTGAATTATTTTAAGAAAAATATGTGCCAGTTGCCTGCAAAAGAAAGGCCGAGGTATGGGTTGAATAACCTAAGTAAGGTGTTTTTTTTTTTTTTTTTTTTTTTTTTTTAATTTAAGGGTTTCTAGCCCATATTTACGCTTGTTTAGGAGAAAACTGCAGATAATTTCGAAAAGTTAGCCTGATGAGCGCTATCTGGTATCGAAACTGATATCTCCCGTCTACCAGCTTTCAGAGGAAAGTTAATGTTACAGTGTCAAAGACATTTGACCCGCTGAAAAACCTTTCATAAACCAACTAAAACAAATTTTAAACATTTAATGTGCTGAGAATGTATATACTTATAAGTTATTACAATAAATTAATAGGCTAAACGTTCATCTCTCAAATGAATATATCAAATCAAATTAACTGTTAAATCGTCAAATTTTTACTAATTAATCTTAATATCGATGAACTTTCTTACCAGTAACTACAAGGACAAATTTGATAAAATAAATTATTTTTTTAAATAAATAAAAATAATTTTATTATTATTATTATTATCAGTTTATATAAATATATATTTTTAGACTACAGTTCCATAGTATATTATTAAAAACTAAAGAGTATTAAAATTCAGAATTTTTGATATGCAATATGATAGATAAGATGATGTAAATTATTTCTATGAATATAGAAATGTAATTTAAATTTAAATAATAATTATAATAATAATAAAACGAATGTAACGTAATACATAATGTATCTTAGTTTAATTGAAAAAAATAAAATAAAAAATAAAAAATCGTTTTACTTTAGAGAATATCTTTAAAAACTTACACCGATAAATCACCAAATACGCGATCGGCGCCAAGCATTGTAAAACGGGCTACTGTAGCAAGAGGGAATCTGGACCACAGATAATTGTACAGATAGGACACTCCCGTATATTCTTCGGTAACCAAAATTTGACTGCAACGACCCTACTGTCATCGGCTGTAAGTTTCAAGAGTTCTACAGCTTACGCAATCGCTTGTCTTATTTTTATTGTATCATGTTCATATCGTAATATTAGTGCAACGTTAAACCCAACATCCATCCAACTAACCATTCTACTTATGTTTACGTTTGGCAACTTTGTTATTGTTTACGAACTTGATTGTCGAAAGCAATTTTTTTTAAGAAGCAAGTACTAGATATTAAGAAAATTAATTTCGAAAATATACATAAATCTATAATATTTTTTACATTTGAAAGCATTTTGCGTTATTTAAACCAAGCAATGTTAAATATTTAAGATTTCACACTGCTATTTCAGAGTTACAGTTTGTTATTTTAATCTGTACTTGAATAATATGTTTGGCATAATATATTTTAAAACATAATAAAAATTAATTTTATTTCTTAGAAGGATGGCTGTGAATGTTTTTATTATGCTTTTGTGAATTCGAAAATAAAAAATGAAGAAAACGAAAATTTCATATATACTAACCTGCTACTAACTAATCGCGAAAGAGAAAAACAATGTTCGATCAAAGATGCTAATCATCTGGACTTCACACAGGCAGTTTTCTTTTGTTGACACTAGTGGTGCCACTATATTTCCGGTTCGTGTTTTAGCTTCACTGTCCTATCTGGGAACAACTATAGTATTTCCCCTCAGCTAGATTTGGCGATTTTTCGTTGGCGATTATGGCTAAATCATAAATCTAAAAATCATAAATCATATAGCATAAATGATAAAATCGTAAGCTAAATTATAAATTATAAATCCAAAATAAATAGCATGTAGGCTGCCATATTATATCGCAAACAATCCAGAACGACATCGTTATCGTTCAAATCGGCGCCAAAGAAAAATCGCCAAATTCAGCTGAGGGGAAATACTATAGTTGTACCCCTATCTGCATAGTAATCTGTGATCTGGCCAAGCGGTTGTCCCCTGAGCATGCATACTAAGTACTTCTTGTATCACTGAGGTTATCCAGGGTTTCTAAATTCTAGCACTCGAATCCGCCCTCTGGTGGGCAAAAGCCTAAGTTCTCGTGTCGGATGATTACTTAAAAACCTATTGAAACACATGCATTGAGTGATTAAATTAAAAATTATTTTCTAGTAAATATTTAAAACTTTGATTCATATTAACCATAAATAAAAGTTATTATTAGATATTTTTGTGCAATTCGTGGGGACTTCATTACCAGTTTCGATTAGTTTCCAATTTCCAAGAGTAATAAATTATGCTAATCAGTGTAGTGTTGTAAACAATGGATACATATTTTAAAATGAACCTTAAAGTTAAATAATCATGTATGGTAAAGAAAGCCTTCAGATTTCATTTTATTTGTTTAACGAGGTCAGATCCCTGGATATATTTAATGTGTAATTATTTGATTTATGTATATTTTTTAAAAGGTTATATACTTGAACTGTTCTCACCTGGGACAATTCTCGTTGATTTTATTTATTTATTTATTGATAACATATACATCAGATTTGTATGCTTGACTCTCGAAGCCCGCTTGTAAATCTTCGTCAGATAAAGACAGATGGCACATCACAGAATTACAGTACGAAGAATTGGAGAAAACACCCAGGACCAGCACGGGAATCGAAGCCGCTCTCCTACGCTCGAAGTCGTTTATTTTCAGTTTTAAATTATCGCGTAAAAAACTTGAAACACCGCAAGTTTAATCAAGTTACTGTTTGATTCGGATTTGACAAAGTAATATATTGTGAAAAATCTAAAGACGCATTAAAGTAAGAAATAGTAAGTAACACACTTATCATAATACCTAATCAAAAATTACAACCAATCTAGCTTAAAAAAAAAAAAAAAAAAAAAAAAAAATCGCTCATTACTTAAAATTGTATCACAAATTTGTCTATATAACGTTATCTACGCAAAGTGTGTTTTTTCTTAAAACGAAATTTTTGTGTTATTTTCTTTTGTTGGTAGTGTTTTGTCTTATATCTAAAAGTAAAAGTTGTCTTTGTTATTGTGTATATAGCTTTACAGCAGTAGATAAATTTCATTTTCAGAAGAAAAATCAAAACATTTGAAATCTGATTGAATAAATGCATTGTGAATGTTTTTTTACCTTTATATTACTTGAATATTTTTATACCTTTACTGTATTTGTTTCCCATTTAAAGGATTTTATTAACAAGAATTCTATTTATATTGGGTTTTATAAATAATTATCCTTTTCTGAATATTCTTGAACCAAATGCGAATAAAATAATTACCTAGTTTTAATTAATAGCAATAAGGTTAAAGAAACGTTTGATTTATTCAATATATAATTTTATGTGTATGTATGTTGCTGTTAAACCGACTTATTCTATGTGTGAATATACTATCTTGGGAGGAGGAATGTTTGTTGACTAACAAAAGCAATTACAGGTTATCAAAAAAATTTCAGGCTGCACTAATGGCAGAGTGTTTCTCCTTTTAAAGCTAGTAGACAGGAGGTGCCAGGTACAAACCTGCCTCATACTCATCAGCGTTTATTTTTTCTAGAATAATTTCTCTAAATATGAACTTTGTCTGTGCGACTGTGTATAAGCTGTGTAGCTCTAAACAAAGTTCGTTTTCGGAACATTTCTTGAAGACCTCCGTGTACTATGGATTTACAGAATTTGTACAGTATTGTATCGACACGTAAGTATGATGTTACTTTTATTATTATTATTATTATTATTTGCTATATATTTGAAATATACTTTTTAATAAAAGTGTACATGTGTTTATATTATGTATTACAATAAATTATTGCTCTTTTATACAAAATGCTAACAAAAACATTACTGTTGATAATTAATCATATTTTTAAACGTTTTTATTTTTTATTTTTTATTATTTTAGAAATTAGGTATATTGTATAATGTATTTAAAACATAGTTTTTGTTTATTCCTGTTATTATTGAACTTGCTTACTATAAGTACATGAATATAATAATTTAGTATTTATTTCCATATTTCTGCTAACGAATAAAAACAATTACAGGTTATAAAAATTTGAATATTAACTTTAAACACATTTATTTTGGTTTGTTTCTTTAATTTAATGTGTATATAATATAATACATATGACATTCTGAAATATAATTTTCTCATTAATTTGCTTAGGAGCATTGTTAGAAGTATAAAATTACTGAAAACTAAAATACAAAACTGACTATAATAAAATTAATCGGCAAATAAGGAAAAAAAAAGCATCAAAGAAAAGGGTGGTAATATTATGAGTAAGGCATTGCACTTATTATTTTTATTTTTATTGGGAGTACAAATTAATTCGGTCCGTTTTTTTTCGTTAAAAAACATTTTATTTATTATCAAAATGAAAAAACATGTTATTCAAAGTATTGTCCATCGGTAGCCACAACTTTTGTCCACCTTTCTGGCAATTTTCGGATTCCATCTCTGAAAAATGAGTCCTCTCTGGACGCAAACCATGAATCGAGCCATTCTTGAATTTCTTCGAAAGAAGTGAAGCGGTGTCCAGCCAAATCATGATGCATCCGTCGGAACAACCAATAATCAGAAGGAGCAAGGTCTGGCGAATACGGCGGGTGGGGTAGGACCTCCCATTTCAACGTTTCCAAGTAATTTTTAACGAAAATTGCCACATCGCTTTTCAACGTCGCGCGGTTTCAACTCGTATGGGACCCAATTTCCTTGCTTTTGAACCATTCCCATTTTTTTTAAGCGCACGGAAATTGCTTGCTGAGTGACTCCCAACGATCCTGCAAGCTGTTGCGTTTGGCACGGATCTTGCTCGAGCAATTCCTCCAATTCGGCGTCTTCGAACTTTTTCGGCTGGCCCGGGCGCTCATTGTCTTCGACACTAAAATCACCATTTTTGAAGCGTCGAAACCACTCTCTACATGATTTATCAGATGGCGCAGATTCACCATAAACTTCCACAAGCGATCGATGCGCTTCAGCGGCACTTTTCTTCCAATTAAAAAAGAAAATCAAAACTTCCCGCAAATGTTGTTTCTTTAGCACAAAACTCGACATATTGAATGCTCAAAAAACCAATGTTGTTGTATAAAACTCGAAGCTTCGTTGACTGAATATGGTTGACAAAGGTCAAACCTTCCTAACAATGCCAAAAACATCTATCTTTATTCAGTAAACAAATCAGCCAGAGCCATCTATTGAAAACGGACCGAATTAATTTGTACTCCCAATAATTATTTATGGTTATGAAGAAAATTTCAGTACTTAAAAATTATATCTGATTTGTCGACGAAGAACGGTAATTTATTTTAAAATCAGAATTACAAAGTTGCAAGGTAAAATTCTAAAATTTGTTTTGCATAATTTATTTACTCCATTTAAAATTCACTCCACATTTTATTTTGAAAATAGCTAAACTAATTTCAATAATGGCGTTTGGGCAAATAGTTGATTTTAAATATGTAAAAATAGAGGGGGGAAGCATTTTTAATTTTAGAAAACTTTTTGTTTTGAAATGTTTATATTCTTACCTGATAAATTCAAATAATAATTAATTTAATAAATGAATGAATAAACACTATAGATTGTAAAAATACCACAACAGCTGTTTCAGGTCAAATTAATAGCACAGCCTTTCGTCTGGTGTAAAAAGAACTACGCATGAGTGCATCATTAAAGCAGCAAATACACTCTCTTACACCAATATAAAAAATAAAAATAAAGGGACTTCTGCATTGGGCTTCATTTGAAATATTTTTTATTAAATTTCGGAGTACTGCTGCTGCCTACGAAAGAGATGGACCAAAAATCCGAGAACTATTTAAAATAAAAGAAATATATATATATATTGAAATATATTTATATAGAAAAGTATTAGATGTTTGGTTTTAGTGTGAAGCCGGTGGATGTAATAGGGATAACATCAGACAAGAACGGAGCAGAAGAAATATCATTAACAAGATTTTTCTTCCATTCCGTTCTTGTCTGATGCTTGGATATTACTCATGTAACTTTGTTTTAGGTTAGCTTTGAATTTTTTAGGTTTTTAGATTTTTTTTTTTTTAATTCATTTTTGTTTATAATTCTGGTCTTACTAGTATTTCTATTTAAATTTGACTTTTACTTTTGCTTTTCATTTAAATTGGTTTTGTGCGTAGCCACTTTGGTTGTAGCACTCGTGGCTACTTTGTTTGCCTGAGGAAGGATAGTGTCTTATTTTGACCTGAAACAATTGCTGTGATTCTAGCATTTTATGGTGTTTATTCAAAATTTTGTGCCTAATACTTTTTAATGTGAGTTCTGTGGTGCCTTTTTATAATTTAATACAGGCTTTCCCACTTTGCAGATCACTAAATTTAGGTAAATTTAAAAAAAATTAAATCGCTATTTATTTATTTTATTTTATTTTTTTTTTTTACTTTATAAATAAAAACTTAAATAACATCCATGAAAATTTCTTTGAACTTATCTTAAGGTACCTGCTACTTTCAACAGTGTTTTTATTACTGTTCACTCTACGTTTGATTTAAGCTCCCACTGCCTGCAGTAACACTTTTACCCGGTCACTTCAGTTTGCGTATTTCTCGATTGAAGGATGGAATAGTATTTTTCAAGAACTACATTTTTCCAGATGACTATATCTCATACATTTACGGTACAAGTAATTGATTAAATATTTTTCAACAACAACATTACTTTAGAAAATTTGGAGTGGAAGGATGATTTTTATACCGACTATGTGAAAAATACCAGAGCCGGGAATCGAACCCGGGACTTCCGCTTAACGCGCGGATGCTCTACCCCTGAGCTACCCTGGGTGATAACCAGCTAGGCATTTCTGACATAATATTCATTGGCAAAGTCACCGAGTCTGCAAACGCAGCTATATCAGGCGACATAAATAATCATAGCACAACTCCAATAGACCACGAAATTCTAATTAAAATCTTTATTCATCGGGGAGGAGGCGAAGCTCCTTCAGGGGGTTGGTGAGCGGAGCGACCAGGGGCAGAGCCCCCTCCCTAGTATATTAAATAATGTTTAGTCCGATCATATTTATTACTTTCCGAAGATATTTAGAGAGAGGATAAAATTATAGTAATCATGAAAACTATTCAACTGTGAGATTTTCGGATATCTATACATTTTAAGAATTGTTTGTTTAATTTAATTTATTTATTGATATTAGAGATATGACAATAGTTTTAAACAAACATTTATAAATATAACAAATAGTTCATTCTTATGTAATCCTTATTTATAAAAAATACAATAAATAAATATAATAATAATAGTTGCAGGATTTTATTTAATAATTTCACTTGAAAGTATGAATATAACTTTTTCTATAATCATTGTTCGTTTTTATTATTATTATTATTATTATTATTATTATTTTTTTTTTTTTTTTTTTACTTTTTCTTTATCCAAAGCTTCTTGTGTATAAAAAATTTATTTTATGAAAATACAAATAGAGACATTTAAACAAATTATTTTCTAGTTGAATGTACATTGGCATTCTAAAAAATAAATAAATAAAATAAAAATGCCCTTTGTAATAAAATTTAGCGATATCACAAGTCCATAAAAATTAAATGGTTCAGCATATGCTTAGACAAGTAAAACGATGTTAATGTTCCGACTTGTTTTGACTATAAATATATGTATTATTATTATTATAATTAAAATATACAATAAGCAAAACTAGTGTAGAATATTACAGCTGCTGAAATTTATTTTTACCTTGTTATTAACATCTAACAAAGTTCAAAAGTTTTTATAACTTTGATTTGTCTATACTCGTTTTAACTCTCATAAATAATTATAGACTTTTTTGAAATAATATAAGATATAATATAGTTAAACTAATTCAATTTAGAGAAATAAGTATAGCAGTTATAAGCAATTTATAAAAATAATTACTTAAACAGAGCGAAATAATAAAATATTAAAAAGAATCTCACCTGTGAAATAAAATCCTTATTTTACATAAATTCTAGGTTTTTTAAAGTACATCCAATTACTATTATTTCTTCCTATAAAATTCTTTTTAAATTCAAAACATTCTAACTTTTAAAGTGAAATAAAAATTTTAAAAAGAACTTTCAAAGAAAAAGGGAAAGTATCGTCTGCTTAATAAAAAGCAGAGTTTAGAGCATGGCGATTTATAATTGTAATTTAATTGTAATTCAATTACTTTGAATCAATTATGCGCAACATTGTCCACAACTAATATTTGAATGTAAACAAAGCATTTTACAGCCGAGGATTCAAAAAAGTAATTAAAAAAAAAAAAAAAAGCCAAAATTTTAAGCAAATGAAATAAGTAATGAAAGAAAGACCAAATTATAGTAATTAAAAAAAAAGTGTATCCTATTTTAATTAACATTTTATTATTATTATTATTCTTTTTTTTTTTTTTTAAGTTATGATAAATAAATAAATTCCCCATAATGAATCCTAATTCATTAAAAAAAATAATAATAAATAATAATAATAAATAATAATAATGGGTAATGCATTGAAAGAAAAATAAATAATTAAGGCGATGGGCAAGTAGAATTTATATATACATAAAATAAATATTTCCTATGTTACATAATTTACTTTCAATGGCTTGCATTCACATTTTTATGCATTTTAATAAATATATTTTTTAATAAAGCTTAGTTGGAAAATTATTAACAGAAACGATATGAAAATATTATCTAATATAACAAATTAAAGACATTCAGAAAATAAATAAATAAAGTACTTACAAGGAAACATTCAAAAAGTGTCATCTTCAAAAAATATTGAAATATATATATATATATATATATATGTGTGATTCTACTCTTCATAAAACACCAGAAAGTGATCAATATATATATATATATATATATATATATATATATATATATATGTGTGTGTGATTCTACTCTTCATAAAACACCAGAAAGTGAAAAATTATCGACTAAAATAAATTACAGCAACCACAAAAAATTATGAAAAATAAGCATATTTGGCGATTTCACACTGTTCGGCGATTGATTTTGAGTACTTGGCGGAGAAGCAAAACACGGTTCTGTTCATACACAGCAATCTCGATGCTGGCAAACTTATCGCCTAACAGCGCTAAATCGCCATAAATGCTCAATTTTGATATTTTTTTGTGGTTGCTGTGATTCATTTCACCCGATAATTTTTTCACTTTCTGGTGTTTTATAAAGAGTACAAACACACATATATATATATATCTTTTTTTTTCAATATTTTTTGAAGATGACACCTTTTGAATGTTTCCTTGTAAGTTTAATTTTGCTACTGAATTCTATTTTTACGTAAAAATGTTGAGAAAAAAAAGGCCGTGGTTAGAGAACCGGCAGCCGGGCAAGTATTATGGACCCAACAGTCTTCTACGCTAGCGTATTAGAACTTCTGGATATGGAATACTTAATCTGAAGCTGAAGTTCCGGGTAACACAGAGAATGAATATTTTTTGAATGATTCTTATTCCTAAAAGAGAAATACATAAAAGTAAACAATAATTAGCGTCAGTCAAGCGTATAAGTCTGATGTGTATTTTAAGAATTAAGAAACGAATAAATAGCGTCGGAAGCTGTTTTTCAACCAGTCAACTTTGTAATCAATTCAGCTGGTGCTGCCATCTTTCGAAATAATTTGAAACCAAAGATTCGATTTCTCCAAACTTAATCTTTGGAGAAATATACTGATTAAATTACAATTTAGATTTTTTTTTTTTTTTAAGTAATTTAGTTTTTAAAAATCCTAATATAATAATCGAAACTACATTGGAGAAACCATGCAAAGTTTAAAAATTAAAATTCTTGTACTAACTGATTCAATTTTTTTTTTTTTTTTTTTAATACATTTAGTTTTTAAAAATTCAAATAAAATTTATTAGAGTAATTATCAGAGAGATCATGCAAAGTTTAAAAAAATAAAATAACCAGCTTTTTTTGTACTATACTGATTAAATTAAATTTTTTAAAATTAAATTTAGTTTTTAATAAAACATAATAAAATATTAAAATAATCTTTTGAGAAATCATGTAAATATTAAAAATTAAATTTCTTGTACTATATTGATTAAAGTTAATATATATATATATATATATATACAGTCGGTAACAAAAGTGTCAGAACACTAGCAAAAATTCCTATGTAAAAAAAGTACACTTTATGCGGTTTTGTTAAATAAATCCTTATTGAATCATGTTCTTACACTGACTAAGAGCAGGATTCGACAAGGATTTATTTAACAAAACTGTATTAAGTGTACTCTTTTAACATAGGAATTTTTGCTAGTGTTCGGAGACTTTTGTTACCGACTGTATATGTATATAGGGGAGACCCGTGTACCTAGGGCCGCTTTTTTTCAATGCCCAAAAACAGAGCCCTTGACCTATTTAAAATTATCAAACTGATATGTGCATATCTTAAGGACTAATTACTACCAATTGGGTTTAATATATATACCTAAAATAATACATTCCGACAAATAGAAGGTTTTTAAAAAAACTTCACTCGTGGCCCTAGGTACAACACCCTCATTGTACCTGGGGCAAGACATCATTGTACCTAGGGCCATTCTCTCAAATTTATATTTCACTTTGTAATGAATAGAAAATAAGCATATGAACATATATTTTATATACGAAACAACATCAAGTAATATATTTATTTATTATATAATAATTATCATGTTGTTGCTTTAATTGGAAACACGAATTTCTTCTCCTTTTTTTTTTCCCCTCTTTGGGATATTCTAACAGAACGATTTTATTTTCTCAATTTCTTTTTTTTTTTTCTGGAGTGTCTCTTGGATTTCTAGATCTTTGTGGTTTTCGGTGACATCTTTTCTTTGATGTGGGACGCTTTCCTTTAGGTAAAGATTTTGCTTAGGTTCGTACCTGTTAAAGCATGACACGTGAAAAGATGTTAGATGTTGAAGGTTTCGAAATTTCAACAGGACACTAAACAGAGACATCCAGTTCTATCATTGTTGGTTCACTTTTTTCCTGGAAAATCTTTTTTTTTTTTTTTTTTTTTTTTTTTTTTTTTTTTTTTTAATGGAGGGATTTTGTGTTTCACTCACATTTGAATTTAAATATTCATCCTCAGTGAATGCGTTTTGATTCATTGGCCATATGCCGGATACACAAAAGCCTGATCAAATGTTTACAGGACTTGCCAACATTTTCAGCAACGTCATATATAGTGATTGGTTTACCAGAGTTTTCCAGCATCTAATTACTATAGGCTATACTGTGTTTTTAAACAATTTTGCGACAGCTGACGTAGATTCGCGTCATTTGAAAATATGAAACTCCACCAGTGGGCGTTTCTTTTCCAATTTGCATGTTATTTGTTTCTAAAAAATATACACAATATTCATATTTGTACAATCAGTATACTATGGATGCAAATACTTTGATTAGAGAGAGTATGACTATAATGCATATTCATTTGTAATGTAAATGCGAATACGGAAAATTTTGTTTCGAAAAATTGCAATTTATGAAAAAAACGCCCACAGGCGGACCTTATTGTCAAAAAGACAAAAACATGCGGTCGCGAAAGTGACGAAAGGTCCAAACACACTGGCCCTAGGTACAAGGCAACTATGTGGCACTAGGTACAAGTTTTGGTAACTTCATTCAAAATGCCTTCCACTAAAACATCCACATGCAGAGAGGACTAATAAAATATCTCATTTATTACTCAATATAACAAGCAACATTATACACTAAAAATGAAAGAAAATTATTTGACTTGCCTTTGCAAAATAGCAAAAGAGATGAGCAGCGAAATTTTACTTCAAACCTTGTAAATTCGTTTTCTACATGTAACTTGTCAAAACTTTCTCTTCAAAAGTTCCAAAGTAGTTGTAAAAGTAGCAATTGGTGTTGTTACTCGCCCAATTGAGCATTAAAACTTAAAATTAAATATTATTCAAATAAAGTGGGGCGGCCCTAGGTACATGATGGCCCTAGGTACACGGGTCTCCCCCATATATTTAGTTTCTAAAAAATCAAAATACAGAGTGTCCTAAAAGTTCCAGTACTCCAACTTAAAGAATTCATTGTGTCCATGATTTTTTTTATATTAAATTTTATCGGCTGCTTATTATTGCACCAGTTCTTTAATTTTTATAGTCTGTTTCTTTTCTCGCTCAAGTTGTGTGAGAATAAAGTTTTATGCTATTTTGTTCTTCATAATGAAATGTGTTTATCACGCATTCAGAGTTACGCTGTTTGAAGCTTATTTTGAATGTAAATCGTATGAAAGATGCAAGGATGTTTGGCGATATAAATATCCAGATGATGCAATACCGAGTAAAAATATGCTATATCAGCTCGTTCGACAATTTCATAATACAGGTTTTGTGCAGGTGGGCAGTGGCGTATGCAAGGGGGGGGGTTTGGGGGTTTAAACCCCCCCCTTGACAAAATGTATGATAAGAAAAATTAGGCTGTTCCTTACATTTTTTTTCACATTTTAGGCGGAAAAAATGTATGGCAAGCGTAGAATGTTTTTTTCTACAAAGTGGTTTAAAATTATGACTAACTTTTTTTTTTCATTACTCTGCGATAAACACTCTTGAAAATAACTAAACCACTTCATTTGCGCGGCGCGAAACATGTTTCCCTGAAAACAATTCTCTGAAAGGATTTCACCTTTAAGTCCGGTTTCCACTACGGCTTTTTCGACGGCTTCTATTCAGAATCCTTTGATGTGGTCAGCCGGGCTCAAAACCCTCGAACGGCGTTGGAAGACCCTGGTTCCAACCCCCAGCTGAGATAATTGATGGGCCAGAGGCAGATATCTTTGTCAATTTTGCATGCTTTCCTTTGAAGTAACTGCGCAATCTGATAAAAAAAGGTTACAACTGATGACAAGGTGGGTACAAGTTTCTCTACAAGAAGTCACTCCCAGCATGTTAAAACGCGTTTCTAAACACATGCGCAAACGAGTTCAGCGTTGCCTCCTAGGAAAGGTGGACATTTTGAACTTTTATTATAAATGCAAGTTCTGTATTTTATCCTCCGTTATTTTAAATGTGCCTTTTATCATTAGCATAAAAATAATCGTTTTAAGGTTTGTTGTTTTGTAAACAAAAAATACATCAGCGTCAGTTCTGGAACTTTTAGGACACTCTGTATAATGATAAATTTCTAAAATTCTATGAAGAAACCATGGAAAGTTGAAAAATTACTTATTTATTAGTATACTAATAAAATAAAATTTTTAAAAATATATTTAGTTATTAAAAATCTAAATATAATAAGATATTAAAATAATCTTGCAAAAATATTGCAAAGTTAAAAATAATTTTTTTTTGTACTATACTGATTAAACTAGAACTTTAAAAAATATATTTAGTTTTTAATAATCTAAATATAATATGTTAGAGAAATCTTTGGAGAAATCATGCAAAGTTTAAAAATTAAGTTTTATGTACTATATTTATTACATTAAAGATTTAAAAAATATATTTATTTTTTAAAAATCCAAATATAATAAATTGGAATGATTTTTGTAGAAACCACGAAAAGTTCAAAAATTAAATTTTTTTGTACTATACTGATTTAATTAAATTTTTTTTAAATATATTTATTTTTAAAAAAATATTACTTTATTAATTAATTTTAAAATAAATTTAGTTTTTAAAATCCAAATATAACAATACGTTAGAAATGCGATGGTTTTTGTGTAATGTAAAATTCCCCCCCCCCAATTTTATACACAATCATGTACATTATCAATTTTTTTAAATTTTTATTTTTATTTTGCGTTGTGGAGTAATATAAGAGAGAGAGAGAGAGTTAAGATATAGAACATGGTCAATACAAATAAATGTTAATTAAAGAAGCAATATGAATTATCAAAAGCACGTGTTGATAAGAGTCGTAATAATATTTCACCCGGCAGCCGGCAGTAATCATGCGCAAGCGTCAGAACTGCCGGAAATATAACGGAGACACGGCTGCCGGTTCTCTAACCACTGCGAAAAAATAAATAAAGTACAATTATCAAAAATGTGAAGGTGAAAGAAAAAAACATAGCTTATTATAAATTGCTATATCTCAAAGATCTAAAACTAAGCAAGTAATTCATAAAGTACTTTTATCCAAAATGTTACATAACATAAAATACAACGTGGATAAAGTAAAATATAAAAGGATAATCCTACAATCGCGTCTTGTAAAATTCGCATTTGTTTGTTCGTTTTATTGGTAATATATACATGAGATTTGTATGCTTGACTTACAGTCCGCTTGTAAATCTTTGTCAGATAACAACAGATAGCACATGACAGAATTACAATACGAAGAATTGGAGAAAACACCCAGGGCCCTGCAGGAATCGAACCCGCTCTCCTACCTTCGAAGGAGATTAGCAGTGTGGTAACATATCCACTCGGCCACGGAGGGCCCAAAAAAAATTCTCATTTAATTAAAAATATAAAATATTGATAAGAATCGGAAAAATAGCTACATCGAATAAATACGTACAATCACATTTTATTACAGATTTTGAATTAAACATATAAGCATTTGTGTACGATAAAATAAATTAAAAATATCGCATTTATTTGAGACCCCCGCCACGGCAACACCTCCTGTAATAATGCCTCCGAGCTGAGCTCTACGTCATGGGAGATCGGCCGATCTTCCGTGACATAGAGCTCAGCTCGGAGGCATTATTACAGGTGGTGTTGGCCACGGCCCTAATAGATCACTATTCGCGCGCAAAGCATGCTTTCTTCCTGAAGGGCAGAGGACATGGGTGTGGCAGAAGGGACTGACATCAGAGGACGTGACACTCCTAGAATTTTATTGGTTGATAGACGCGATGTTGCTCGAATACCGGCAATAAAATCGCTGCAATAGAAAAAAGTTGCTTGTTTCGGGCCACAGACTAAGGAAATACTTAGACCGGGCAAGGCGGTTCTAAAAGTGAAGTCTCAACTGTAACCGAGCCGCCACATTGATATAAGCAAAACATTAATGCGTTTTTCATACAATCGTATTGGTATTATTCTATATTAATTGTAAAGGAGGCTATAAATCGTGAAAAATGGCTTGTGCAGCCTATGGTTGCACCAATAAACCATCTAAGAAGGTTCCGGGAATTACGTTTCACAGGTAAGTTTCAGTAAATATACTTGATCAACAAAAAATTTCCATATTTATTTTAGCGTTATGAGGTGTGGTAGACATTTGCCAGACAAGCGTTGCAGATTAACCATTACGTCGCTGAATAGAATATTGGATATTTATTTTTTTCATTGAGAAATAAAACAAATGTGAACTAGTATGTTGTGGACACCACAAGACTTTCTTCTATATTTTCCTATACATATTCAATCAGTAACAATATTTTTAAAAAAAGTACGATTTTTTTTCTCAGTTTTTTTTTTTTTTTTTTTTTTTTTTGTTAAAAGCAATAGATATTCAAATAGTAACAAAAAAAAAATTAAAAAATACGATTTTTTTTTTGGTTAAAAGTAAAAAAAATCGATAACTTAGTTTTAAATAATCACAGATTTATAGTTCAACATTCATTTTAAAGGTATTGACGAGATCTTTCGAAAGATACCCATCTTCAAAATTTACCCCTCCCCTGGTGTGGGGGGGTACTTCCCCCCCAGGGGGGTAGCGATGTCCCCACATGCACAGAAATTTTTTCCTAGTTAACTATTACTATTATCAATAACTCATATTTTACAATCACAAGTTAAAAATAACTCTCATTATGTACATTTATACGACATTTTGTCCTATACTGCCATGTTAAAAATTTAGAAAAAATGAGATCACAGCGTCACCTGTTGAGCGATTGATCCCCAAATGTAATCAGCACCAGTTTCTGTCGGAGACCAACTAAATACCAAGTTTGGTTAAATTTCGTTAAAAAAAAAACTATTTTTTTTTCTAAGTTTTTTTTGTTAAAAGTAAAAAAAATCGATAACTTTGTTTTAAATTATCACAGATTTATGGTTAAACCATTCGTTTTAAAGGTATTGACGAGACCTTTCGAAAGATACCCATCTTGAAACTATGCCCCCCCGGGGGGTACTTCCCCCCCCAGTGGGGGGGAACCGATGCCCCCACATGCACAAAAAATTTTTCCCAGTTAACTATTACTATTATCAACGAGACCTTTCGAAAGATACCCATCTTGAAAATTTACTTCCCCGGGGGGGGTTCTTCCCCCCCAGGGGGGGAACCGATGCCCGTACATGCACAAAATTTTTTTCCTAGTTAACTATTACTATTATCAATAACTTATATTAATTTTGCAACTCATATTATTTTTGGTTCGTGAGATACAGCGTCCACAAAAAAATGATACAAACAGACAGACAGACAGACATTTTCTAAAAACTATTAATTCGTGTTCTGGACATCCCAAAACATGTAAATCCATCAAAAAACGGAGGTCGAAAATTTTCGCGAATCCAATACTATATTACATATAGAAGAAAGTAAAAAATATGCTTTAATCCCGTTCTTGCCCCCCCTTCTGCCTGAGGGTGGGGCGATATTAAAAAAAAATTATGCCAGAAATCTTCGCGGGAGTGTATTCAACAATTTCACAAAGTTTCATGGCGATCGGATGAATGGTGTTGTAATGGATGAAGGATAAACAGACATACATGCATTCGTTTTTACCACTAATCCGTGGTTTTTACATATACAGATTGCAATGTTACTGGTTTCTTGCTTGTACCAATATGGCCGCCGGTCGCTCTAAGCGCCTTACAGTTACTTCACTTTTCCCCATTCAAGAAAGCCGTCTGACCGGGTCTAAGTATTTCCTTAGTCTGTGGTTTCGGGCAACACATTGAGAAACCATTGCGTAGTACTGTGTCGCCGGTATAGAGCAGGCGCACGAGACGTCACTGTGACAGACGATTCTGCGCGTACTTTAGAATGTAGGCAAAAGTTGGGATAAAGCACCAATCGAGAGGCAGACATTTTGCCTACATGCGCAAAAGTTGCGGAATATCGTCGCTTGTTTATAAACATGCGCCTGCTCTATATTCAAGCAAAATTTGACGCTCATGTAATAGGAACATTACAAGACAAAGTAGCAATCACGCCTTTTTGGAGTACAATCTAAAGCAATTCCTGCAATCTGTACTATTTAAAGCACATTACAAATAAATGTTTCTTGACTTGAATAAATGCGTAGACGATTATAAGTTAAATTTCTGAAGAGATTCCTAAGATTATCCTTTATAAAGATCTCCTTTTCATACATGAGTACATGTATGGCTGAACTCGAGTTTTTTATGTAAATATCCTTTTTACACAAAACATCTTTTCTGTATAAAGTTACCTACATACCTTAAAGTGCCACTTAAAAAATGTTTTGGGATTTATTTCACAAAATAACTTGCTCTTCTTTTAAAGAATTCGTAGATGCAGAAGCAAATTTCCCCATCTTTTCCTCTCTCTTCAAAATATCTTTAGGAAATCTCACTGCGCACATAATCATGTTTTTCATTTCATGAATGCACCGATGATAATTTGCATGGAGTTCTAGAAAAACCTTTAAAGCACAATCCACATATTTTGGCTTTTTTAATTTGTTTCACTAACATGAATACGTAAATGATTATAAGTACCTCCTTTTTTGATAATGTTTTAAAACACACGCCACACATTTGTGGTTTTCGCTCTGTATAGATGGGCGGATATGTTAATAGACGAATCTTTATACAAAATGCTTTGAAAAGTTCAAACTGATACAAGACAGAAAGGCATATATATATATGTGTGTGAACAAATACATCTTCTCATGTATGATTCCGTGAATGTTTATTCGTCTTGGTAATCTATTTATTTATTTATTTTTTAGAATATGCTCAATACATATATGGCTTTTGCTTTCAATGTATGCGTAGTAGATATGTAGTTAGATCTCTTCTCAGAAAACCCTTTATGATTTATCTCGCACACGTTCAAAGCTTTTATCGTGTATAGATTCATAAAGATTTTTAGTTTCTCCTTTTGATCAATTTTTAGAGATTTTAATGTGTAGATGAGTATTTGGAGTACCGTAAAACGGGGAGAATAGAAACAGCGGGGTAAATAGAAACGAAACTTCATATACATATATCAATGTAAGTAGTTATGTCATTTCTATGAATTATGTTCCATTATTATTTAAACCCTAGAAAAATAATAATGGAACATAATTCATAGAAATGGCATATCTACTTACACTGATATATGTATATAAAGTTTCGTTTCTATTCACCCCGTTTTACGGTACACTACACAAAATCCTACGACTTATTTCACATATCTATAACTTTTCTCCTGTGTGCATGCAGAGTAGTATTTAGGCATCTTTTTTTTGAGAAAATTCTGACATACACGTACGTATGGCTTTTCCTTTGCATGACAGCATGAATGTCTACCTAACTTTTCTTTTTGATAATATGCTTTAGATCATATTTCACACACGTACGGCATTTTTTCTGTATGATTGCGTAATTGAATAGCCAAATTTCCTTTTTGGAAAAAATCCTTTAGAACAAACACATTTTACACATGTATGGCTTTTCCTCTGAGTAGATACAAAGATGTTCATTTAGACAACTCCTTTTAGAAAATCTTTGAGAGCAAATTTCCTATACGTATGGGGTTTTTTTCGGTGTGAGTGCGTGAATGCTTGTCCAAACTTTTTTTTTCGGAATATTCTTTGAAACATATTTTACACACGTACGGCTTTTCCCCTGTGTGAGTGCGTGAATGCCTATCCAAAGTTTTGTTTTCGGAAAATCTCTTAAAACATATTTCACATACGTATGGCTTTTCCCCTGTGTGAGAACGGAGATGTCTTTTTAAGTCTCCCTTACAGCAAAATCTTTTACAACATATTTCGCACCCGTATGGCTTTTCTCCTGTATGAGTGCGTAAATGTTTTTTTCAAAGCACTATTTTGAGTAAATCCTCTAGAACACACTTTACACACATAGGGCTTTTCCCCTGTGTGGATTCGTAAATGTTCATTTAGACTACTCTTTTTAGAAAATCTTTTTGAGCAAGTTTCACACATGTATGGTTTTTCTCCTGTGTGGCTGCGTAGATGTTCATTTAGACAACTCTTTTTTGAAAATCTTTTACAGCAATGTTCACACACGTGTGGTTTTTCTCCTGTGTGGTCGTATAGATGTTCATTTAGACTACGCTTTTTAGAAAATCTTTTACAGCAAATTCCACAGACATATGGTTTTTCTCCTGTGTGGTCGTATAGATGTTCATTTAGACAACTCTTTTTAGAAAATTTTTTAGAGCATATTTCACACATGTACGGTTTTTCTCCTGTATGAGTGCGTGAATGCCTATCCAAACTTCCTTTTCCGAAAATCCTTTAAAACATATTTCACACACATATGGTTTTTCTCCTGTATGAGTGCGTGAATGCCTGTTCAAATTTCCTTTTTGGGAAAATCCTTGAGAACATATTTCACACACGTATGGCTTTTCTTCTGTATGACTGCGTGAATGAATAGCTAAATATACTTTTTTGGAAAATCCTTTGAAACATATTTCACACACGTATGGCCTTTCTCCTGTATGAGTATCTGAATGTCTAGTCAAACTTTGTTTCAGACAAGATCCTTTAAAACATATTTCACAGATATATGACCTTTCTTCTGTAGGTATGCTTAGATGTGTACCTAGATGGCCCTGTTGAGAAAACCTTTTAGAACATACATCACAAGAATACGACATATTTCACTCTGATACAGGTTTTCACTTGCATCAGTGTGTGTAAGTGTAGTCACAAAAAAATTCTTTAAACATACCTTACAAATAAATATTTTATTCTTAAAATGATTTTTTAGATTTATTTATAATTTTAAATTTTAGAAGAGTTAGCTAATTCTACAATTTTTTTCCTTTTACAAAATATCCGTTAGATCTTTAGAATATGATTCTCAACTATTACATTTTTCGCACATGTTGATGCTTAGTGGTTTGCCGTTCGATGATTTCAATCAAGGATATACCGACCAAACGCCCCCATTTTATGGGGACAAATGCGGACGCCCTTTTTTTTTAAGGCAATGTTCTAAGTTTTAAAAAGTTGTAGAAACTAAATTATTAATCAGTAACACATTTTTTTTAGTCCTTATTTATTAGGAATGCAAAAATGCATCCATAATTTGATAATTGTAGCAATTTTTTATGCTTTTCTATTATAAAGGTGCTATGATCCGTTCAGCCTAATCAAGGATGAATCTTTATCCGCGATTGTAATGAAATGCTCGCCCTCTGGTGGGCTAAGGTGAAATTATCACACCGCTGCATATCCTCATATTATGCAATCGACTTTCCATGATGAAATGGCGGAGAAAGAATAATAATTACACGTGGCTGTTATATTTACTAACAACTGCAGTGTTCAGAGAGCGCCATCTATCGATCATTACAAACGCGGATATCATAGACAACGAATGTTATGGAAAAAGAAGAGTCTTCTACATTACAGGAAATTTGATGTTAATCACTTTGGCAACCCTAAAGCAGACATAGGTAGCAGGGTTATAAAATATAGTGATGTATCTTTATTTGGCGTAAAAAGTATTCCGTATAGATTAAACAAAATCTTCAGTTATCAATTGACCTGAACCTGTTTGACTAGAAGAAACTGAGAGATAATAATACCGGTTTGTGCGGTAGGTGATAACGAAAAAGTGGATAAAAGCAATAAAATTTGCTCTCTTCTATCTATTGTAGTAGTCTCCAGAAATACACAAGAGATGTTTATTTATTATTATTTTTTTTTTTTACTATTCTTGCAATTTGCAATTAAATATCAAGCTACTTTTTAAGAAATATTACATATTATTAATATACATATATATTATCAAAGAACACAAATAAGACAAATTTGACTTATTCTTTTAATAAACTTTTTTTTTTCTTTTACTTTAAAAAAAGTTATAAACTTTTTTATGTTTTTCAGCTTACATTGGGGGTAATGTAAAAGTAATTAATTCACACGAATTTACTAATTTCTTCTTAATTTTCTTATTTGTATTTTTACATTTATATAATTTAAACAAGTCACCGTTTTAAACATATATTGGTTTGTGTTTAAATAAATTACAGATTTGTTAAATAATAATATGCAGTACACAGAGTCTTAAATAAATTCTCAAATGGGAGAAATAAAAAAATTAAATTAAAGGGAGCATGCATATTTATTTAATAATTTTTAACTGTTTAATTAAAAATCAACCTCAATTAATATACTGATATTTCTAACTCCTTTCATGTTCTTGAATTAACAAAGAATATGTATATGTATATTTAAATTCTTTACCTCCCAACACACACACACAATTATATATGTGTGTGTGTGTTTATATATACTGTAAAATAAATATGAGACTCAATAATATGTAATCCTAATTGCTGATTTTTATATACTATACTTTGAGGTAATAATAATAATAATAATAATAATAATAACAGCATTATTATTTAACAGTATTGTTGAATAATAATATGCAGTACAATGGGTTTTAAATAAATTCTTAAATGGGGGGAAATAAAAAAATTAAATTAAAGGGAGCATGCATATTATTGTATTATTAATAGAACGTGAGGTCTATTTATTTCAATAGAAAAAGAAAATACCAAATGAGAACAGTTTTTGTTTTTACTGCGGTTTTTGATTTTATTTTACTTTTTATCAAGTTAAATATATATATATATATATTAAAATAAAATTGAACAAAAACTTGTGAAAGAAATTTTAAGAGATTAACGCAATAACCGTTACTACGGAGCGCAATTTCATATTTTAAAAGAAAGAGTCAGTTATTTATTTTTTGATTGATTTTGGCAGTGCAAATGCTCGAGAGGTTTCGCCAGCGAAGTTGTTAGACGAGAAGTGACGGGTTCGATTCGAGGTCGCACTTATCGGCCTAGTCATTAGGAATTTCTCGTGGTTATCTTCAAAATTGCGGATTTTTTTTTTTTTTTACATAAACTATTATGTAAAAAAATGTGTGTATTTTCAAATCATAATAAACTGCAAAATTGGAAACCTAATTGGCAAAATTATATATATATATATTTATATATTTAAGAAAAGGAAAAAAATTACATTTTCTAATTACGATAGACTTATTCGTATTATAAAACTGCTTGGCGAGCTTTTTTTAAAAATGAAAACTTCAATACATGTTGATGTATTATTAAAAAAAAAAAAAAAAAAACTAGTTAGCATAGGTGGACTCTGCTCAGTTCCCCATTATATGTATGTTCTCATAAATTTCTAGTGCAAAACATATTACATTCATGTTAAGAGAAATGAATTTGACCAATAGCTTGACACAGTGACAGAACAAAATGCCCGCCTAATAGGCTACCCATCGCTCAGTTCGATATATTTATCTTATTCTAATCTATTAATTTATTTTATTGGGGCCAATTTCGTAGTTTATTTTCATGTTACTATTTCCAATACAATAATCCCCAAAGTGCATATTCATATGGAATAACGCCCCATTTCACTATGTTGATAAAATCTAATTTTCCTGTTAGAATATTTGTAGGGGGGGGTAACATTTTTTTTTTTTTAAATCTCTCTTTTATGAAACTGTTTGATTTATACAATATACAATTATTTCTTCTCTCTTGTATATTCAATAAAATAAAGTATTGCATTCGTAAAAATTTTCGGTTTTCTACGGATTTACACGTTTTGACAGGTCCAGAACTGAATTTAACCATTTTTAGAAAATGTGTGTCTGTAGCGTGGGACAAAAAGTTTTATGGCAACAGTATTTCAAGAACTAGTGCACAAAATTTCATTTAAATTCATATGTAGTTGCACCTTGACATAAATTAATGCCTATCAACTTTTGGTGCAGATCACTCAACAGGTGATGCTGCTAGACTGCAATTTGTTCGATTTAAGGGAAGGCTATATCTCAAGGTCTGTTATATATATAACCGAACAAAACACAGAATATGAGACGGTCTTTATGAAACATCAAACTAAATGAATTTGGGTGCAGATCCGCTAATAGATGGCGCTGCTGTGCTGCAGTTTTCCCCGTTAACGGGAAGGCTCAAACTTTATTGCATATAATTGCACAAAACTTGGATTATTAAAAACCCATTATGAAACAGTTTGCTGTTTGTATTTGGGTGCATATCGGCCGGAAGGTGGCGCTGATGTGCTGCAAATTACGCTCTTTAATAGGAAGGCTAAATTATAACTTCTATTGCATATAAATGCAGCAAATTTGATATGCGTGATAACCATTATGAAAACTATCCTGACTTAATTTGGGAACATATCAGCCAATAGGTGGCAATGCTATTACTGACCTATGATTTTCCATATGACTACATCTCAGCATCTGTTGATTAAAAATGCGTAAACCTGCATACTTAAAATAGTTATTGTGAAAAGCTATGGTTGAACATTTATGCATGTCAAAATGGTAAAAAGTTATTAAGTGACGCTCTTATATATATATATATATATATATATATATATATATATAAAGATATTGAAGAAAGTTTTGTGATGACTGCAATATACTAGTTTTTAAAGAAATACCGTTTTAGAATGATAATTTGGGTTTTATTATTTAGATTTAAAGCTTAAGGATAGAAGATGCTGCCTTAATTAAGAAAAGAATAATGCAGCATTGGCAATTTTTTTGACACCAGAAATTTGGTCAACATTTTAAGAATCTTAAATAGTAATGAAAAAAAAAATCTAAATAATATATCATCTAACGAATAAATAAATAATCTATATGAAGAATCGAATTCGATATATGTATAAATATTAAACAACATTATAATTTTCAAAAACTGTGTGGGTTGGCACTTTCATATTGCATTCTCCTGATGAACAGTTATGTTCAATTATTTTGATTTGAAACAATTTTTGTGAGTTTTTGCGATTTATAGCATTGCTTACAAAGTTTGTATTCATTACATTTCTGTTTTATGAACATTCCGCATTACAGAAGTTTTACTGTATGCATGCATATGAAATAAAAAATTAGTATGTTGTGGCCATACAATACTTTCTTCTATATATTATCTTATAAAAATTCAAGCAGCACCAAAATATTTATTAAATTATTGTTTATTAAAATTACTTTCCATGATGAATGCAGACGATTTTTATATCAGAGAAGTAAAACATTAAATTCCGAACGAAAGTCAACTTGTTCTGACATCAAAAGAAAAGTTTTTTTTTTTTTTTCTTCCATTAAAAATGAAAAATGCGACAATTTTGTTTCAAATTATCTCAAATCTAGAGTTTGACTGTGTGTTGCCGATTTCTTTTGAATGTTACCCATATTAAAAATTTACAGCCCCTGGGGGGGGGGGAATTCCCTCTAGAAGGAAAGCGATGTTCTACACGCACACAAACTTTTATCTAGTTTACTACTATTATCAATAATTAATTTTACAATCATTCATTAAAAATAACTCTTATTTTGTACATTTATAGGAAATTTCGTCCTATACTGCCATCTTAAAAATTATAAGAAAATGAAATCAATGTGCGACCTGTTGAGAAATGGACTCCCAAATGTAATCTGAACCAGATTAGGTCAGGATGCAACTAAGTGCAAGTTTGATTAAATTTCGTTCATTGGTTCGTGAGATACAGTGTCCAATAATTTTTTTTTATATACACACAGACGGAAATTTTTATAAACAGTAAAATCGTGTTCAGTACATCTTAAAACATGTAAATTGTAAATCTGTCAAAAACTAGAGTTCAAAAATTTTACCAAATCAATACTTTTTTCTTATACCTATAGAAGAAAGTAATACGGGAAGAGTTAAAAAAAGAAAATAATAATGTTCGCTTACTTGTAATAGCCGAAATAGGTTGAAAATTGTCGCTACCGACATTGCAAGAGTCACTCTCCTGTATAACTGAGGACTGTTTTTAATTTTTTTTACCAATCATCGATAATTTTCAGTGAAAATTAACAACAGAATTTAGCGTCAATTCAACTAAAGAGTCGTTTCAAAGAGTTTTAATTTACTTTTCAATCGGTAGTAATATTAACAACCTCAAAACTCAAAATAAGGAGCTGCACATCGAGCACTCCCCCCCCCCCCACACACACACACAGACACCTTACACCTTACTAATGAGACTGACCAATAACACTTACTGAAGATCAAATCAGAGGGTTTCGCTATTTTCGGTCTACAGAGAATACATTTTTGTAAGCCGAGGTCGAAAATTTTCACGATTACCTAAGTTCCCCATACCTATAGTATGATGGGGAACTAAAAAAGATATTTTGTCAAAGAACACAATATGCTCAATTTGACTTATTTACACTTTCTCTTACCCATATATATATGGCAGAGAAAGTACTGCTTTTCGGTTAAATTTTCAAAATTAAGTTTTTGTTATATTTACTCGTTTTCAGGTCCCATGAATCCGAAAAACAGGTTTTTAGCGGTTGGTCTGTGTGTATATTATCATCATATATCAAGAAAAAAAAACAGCATCAGGAAGTCCAAACTCGGTATTCTAAATCTGTGTCATATAGAGATGCTACACTAAACTTTTCGATCAGAAAAAAAAAAAAAAAAATGGTTCATCTATAGGGGAACTCAAAAAAAATTCATATACATTACGTCTATGGGAGAAATTGCAATTAAGTAGAGTTTAACATCTATAGGCTGCACCCAAATTAAATGAATATAGATTTTTTATAGTCATAAAAGCATGTTTCATGCAGAGTATGGTACGAAAATCATTACCCGTTCATTTACAAGGCTACACAAAAGAACTAGAATATTCTGCTATATGCTATTAATAAAGGATTATATTTCAGTGCACAATGTGGTTTGTACATAACTTTTAGAAGATGTACAGGGCTACCAATAGTTAATCGAAAACATTCTCTATTATTGAATGTAATTAGTGGAAGTGCTTTACTATAATATTTTGCCATATTCAGGAAAACTGGTCAGAAATAAAAATCAGTTCCTTATACCCATGTGGTAAATAAAGTATTTTTAAAACTAAACAAGGGGGCTCTTCCCCCTGCTCGCTCCGCTCACCAACCCCCGAGGGAGGCTTCGCCTCTCCCTCGACTCACTTTTTATTAACACATGCAGAGCTCTTCCCGCATATTCACTGCTTTCTTTCACTGAAAAGGAATATTAATAGTGCATATTACAAGACTTATATTAGTAGTGCATATTAGAAATTATGGAAATTCTCATATTCAATGTCAAATTAGAATATATAGCATTTATACTTTTTTTTAATAGAAAGAAATTCATAATATCTAGACCATTTTGCATTACAGACTTTATATGACTTTATTTATTTATTTATTTATTTTTTTTTTTTACAACCTTATATCCGGACCGCGGTACTTCAGTCGGTAGAGCGCCGAGCTCGTAATTGGAAGATTGCGGGTTCGGTTCTCGAGCCGGCAAAGACTGTCGTATACACTAATGGTGGCTGGTGCAAGTAAAATATGTCGTGGCCGCAATATCCTCCATGCTCCCATCAAAATGATACCTCTGAGGACCACAAAAGCTGGGGAGCCATCCCCTTCGTGTAGGATCAAAACTGTGGTGGCATGTCTCCGGAACATTCTTAGGGGGGCGTCCCAGACCGTCGCCAATTATCCATAGCGCAGTAATGGTACGACGTCAAACACAACCAACCTGATTATCTACCTACCTACAACCATGGATCATATTTTAATTTTCCCGTGTAAGAAAATTAATTTTCTAAAAATAGGGAAAAAAAATTGATATGTATTTTATTTCTTTTTTACATCCATGGTTTCGGGCAGCGGTACCCTAGTCAGTAAAGCGCTGAGCACGTAATTGGAAGATTACCGATTCGATGCTTGAGCCGGCTAAAGACCGTCGTGTACGAATGGTGGTTGGTGCACATAAAATCTGTCGTGGCCGCAAAGTCCTCCATGTTCCCATCTACACTATACCTCTGGGGATCATCAAAACGGGGGGGGGGGGGTATCCCTCCGTGAAGGATCAAAATTGTGATGGCATGTCTCCGGAACATCTCTAAGGGTGCGTCCCAGACCGTCGCCAATTACCTATAGCGCAGTACTGGTACGACGTTAAATCCAACCTACCTACCTACCTACGTACAACCATGAATCATATTTTAATTTTTCCGTGTAAAATGACTTCATGACAGAAGAACAACTTCACTGGGAGAAACTAATTTCAAAATGGCAAATAGAGCACCTTCATAAATTTGTCGTTTTTAGCTAATAACTTCTTTAATTAAAATGATAGAAACTTCTAAGCAGCTGAAATGTCTACCTTGGAGTATTCGGAACACATTGATACCTCTCATGACGCGAAGGATCCTGCCCTCCGCTAGAAGATGCTGTCGCAGACAAAACAATTTGACGCCAGTGACAGCAACTTTTTTTTTAATATATAGAGATATTTAGCGTTCTTTTTACTTCCATTACCCTACTACCGTAGGTAATGGAAGTATTGTATTCGGACCAAAAAATTCGATATCGAGTTTTCGCCTGATTTACAGGTTTTAAGGTCTCATGAGTCGAAAAAAGTAGTTTTTGAAATTGGTCAGTGTGTGTGTATGTGTGTATGTATGTGTGGAATCTTCTGGCTATCATATCTCCGAAACTAATAAAAATAGAATTACGAAACTTCACAATTGATATAGATCCGGTGTACAAATGAATTTTCCAAATTTTGGTGAAAATTGGAAAACCGGAATTGGGTTATCGGAAACCGGAAATGGGACCGTAAGTCCGTATCTCAAAAACGGCTCCAGCGATTTTCTTCAAAGTTGCTATATAAAAACTCTATTAGATGCCCTTTCGAATGATATAAGTTGGTAAGTTCAGGAAAATTGATAGGCGTCCTGTATAAATAGCTCAATTTCAGGTATCGCAAGTGCGTTCCTTTAAAAACGGCTGTACGGATTTTTTTCAAACTCGCCATGTTAACTCCCTTTTAAATATCCTTTTGTATGTAATTATTGTTTTCCGGTCAATAAGTGAGAATACCAAGTTTTGGTAAAAGTTGGTATCTCAAAAAAACGGCTCTAACAATTTTCTTGAAAATTGTTTCATTAATCCATTTTAGATACCCTTTCTCATGTATTACGTGGTTATTACAAGAACATTAACGCTCATTCTGATTAGGTAGTTCAGTTTTAGATCTCGGAAGTTGATGTTTAAAAAAAATAACTCTTTTTTTCTTTTTGTTACTTTTTAACTCGCAATGTAAACTCTGTTTTATATGTCTTTATACGTGTATCAAGTTTCTCTTACTGGAAAATTCCAAAAAATGCATATAATATCTCTAAAAAATGTATATAATACGTGTAATAGTTGGTAAAGGGAAGTCGTGTGGTTGTTTCACAACAGATTTTTTTTAAATACTGACACGTTTTGAGGCTCCCTCAATATTGAAGGCAGGTTTTTAACGTTTAATCTTTGTCCATTATTTTTATAGAATAACTTAAAAACAAATAATTTCAGCCAATTCAAATGTTGTACTATTTTGAAGTTAACATGTTGTTACTTGAAAATTTTTATCCAAATTCCTTTCAAGGAATGGTGCGAGTGAAAGTTGTCTGAATAATTTCAAATTAACATTTAAATTTAATAACAGTTTTTGAATTTTTTTTAAATGTACAGTCGGTAACAAAAGTGTCCGAACACTAACAAAAATTCCTATGTAAAAAATGTACACTTCATACGGTTTTGTTAAATAAATCCTTATCGAATCATGTTCTTACACTGACTAAGAACAAGATTCGACAAGGATTTATTTAACAAAACCGTATGAAGTGTACTTTTATTACATAGGAATTTTTGCTAGTGTTAGGAGACTTTTGTTACCGACTGTAAATACAATATTAAACGGCGGGGGGGGGGGGGGGACTTTTTGTTAAATGAAGCTTTTCCGAAGGCTGTTTTAAATTGTTTTTAACGAAGGTTTATATAACAGTATTAAATTTATGCAGTAACCTTAAAATATGAAGTTGCGCCCTTTGCTAAAGAGCGCAACTTCATATTTTTAAGGAAAGTGTGGGTTATTTATTTATTCATTCATTTTTTCAGAACAAATGGTAAGAGAGGTTCTGCTCTGGTAACTGGTAGACGAAAAGTGTCTGTTTCGATTCCAGGTCGCACTCGTTGGCCTAGCTATTCGGAGTTTCCCGTGGTTATCTTCAAAATCACGTGATTTCGGACTGCGATCCCTTAGAAAGATTCCTCACGCGATACTCCACCTATTCCCAGGATCTTCGTGTAGTCATTCGGCCTTAACATTTACACGACACAGGGACCTTGTTATGATTAAAAGTCCCACCCCCTCCTTCCAACTTTAGAACAAGCTGGTAGACATGCAAAATTACATACAGACCTTGTTGACAAAACTGCCAAACTTTCTTTTTTCTTTTTTAAATAAATTATTATGTATTTTAAAATTATAATAAGCGACAAAATTGGAAACCTAATTTGCAAAATTATATTTTTTCTTTAAAAGAAAAAAAAAAAATACGCTCTCTAATTATGATAGAGTAATTCATATTATAAAATAACTTGACAAACCGCGGAAAACTCCGAACACCTAAATCAACGACCCCGTC
The DNA here is from genome assembly GCA_963930645.1 of Salticus scenicus. Lineage (NCBI taxonomy): Eukaryota > Metazoa > Arthropoda > Arachnida > Araneae > Salticidae > Salticus > Salticus scenicus. Next base: position 135,815 of record CAWVNO010002962.1, on the reverse strand, counting down.
TTGGGATCACACCCGGTATTTCCCGTCTGATGGGGCAAAAACAAAATTAGTCGTTTACCACGTTTGCGGTAAATTAATTCTATAATAACATAATTTGCAATCTAAAATAAACACAGCAAAATATAAAAGGTTATAAGAATAAAACCAAGCTAAACAAGATTTTAAAATTGTCATATGTTAACTCCATTTTCTCTATGAAGTGTCATTTTTTTTCTACAGATAAACAGCTCTAATCCTTTGAGAAGCATACGGACGGATATTTCTAATTATCTTGGAAAAGAAATCGAGAGGGAATAGATGGGAGGGAAAGCTGACATCTGGCGCGGCGCTCAGACAAAGAAGTCCCTAACATGAAGGGGATTTAAACCAAGGTGATTTACACCTGTGTTGCCAAATGTAGAGATTTGTCCCCACGTGTAGGGACTTTTAGCAGCTCTGTTAGGATGTAGATGACAGATTCTGAATTTGTGGGGACTTTTGGGGAGTAAGTCCATACGAAACTGCATGGGATTATGCATAAATTATGTTGCTTTTTTTTTTTTTTTGTAACTTTGTTCAAGTTTTTCTATACAGAAAATCTATATGCATTCTCATATGAAGCCAAACAAAAATATTTTTATTAAGACTGTTGCTTTCAGTTAAATAAGCTATTTAAATATGTTAATAAGAAAGTATTAGCCGTATTATCAATTAAATAAGGCTTTTCTTTTTCTTTTTTCTCCTTTTTGTAAGAAATTAAAAATATTAAATTGAAATGGAGATAAAACATGCTAAGGAAATTTAAGAAATAAATGTATTAGTCAAATAATAACAGGTCAAATATATTAGTCGTTGCAAAGGGACGTAACTTCAAATGTTATGATAAAAATAAGTTATTGTATTTTATTTCTTTATTTTTACGCTTGTTGTGTATTTTGACCAATTAAAATGTTTCGTTTTTCCTGTCGTATCTCAATAAGCTAGAAACCTCATTTAAAATAAATCGAGAGAAATCGTGTAAAAGAAATGTTAAGAAATGAATATAATAATCATAACCACATTGCTAAGGAACGCAACACAGTTACCGCGTGCTTCAATGGGGAAGATTTGAGTTAAAGGGGGAGAAAAAAGAAAAGAAACAAAGAAAACTGTCATTCTAAATTAAATTGTGTTTTGTGCAAAATTTCATATATGCTATTTAAAAAACAAAAATAGTCTTCGATCCCACCCTCCTTCTCTTTTTCCCTTTTTTCACTTAATCTTTTGTATTTAAACTTTTGTTTAGAAGAAAATTGTTAAATCTGCATGTGCCATTTTTACAAATGTAAGACAACAACGGTTCTTGATTTGGCTTATTTTCTAGGTTTATTTTACCCTATTTACTTTTTATTTGACTGGAACCAGAAGTGAGTATAATTGCCGAAACCAGAGCCCGATTAAGCTTTGTAGCTAGGAGAAGCTCAGCATCACTTCGCGGACCCCTTTCATTTTTGAAAATCTTGTTTTCCTGTTACATATAGTAGTAATATAAAAATGCTATAGACCAAAAAAGAGTGTGTGTTTATTATTATTATTATTTTTTTATTTTTTATTTTTTTTCGTACACCTGGGTGGTTTCTACACAGAACATTAAAATCATACAACTTTTTAATTAAGAACACTGAGATTTTTGAGGTTAAATATTAGATTTTTCCCGAAATAGTGAGTGTTTTGTCTTGTTTTAGGTAACCTTTCTCAGAAAAAATTCAATCTCAGTGTGAAAATATGAAACAAAAAATTCAAGACCATGTTTTTAATCCTTATGGGGTCCCCTCTTAAATTTTAGAGGGGAAGCTTGTGCTTCCTGAGCCTTTTGGATAATCAGGCCCTGGCCGAAACGTAAGTGGAAGCCAAAGAACTTCTCTATTCCATATTCTTTGGTGGAAGCCCTCTGTTCAGACTCAAAACGGTTTTGGGTTCCGTCTGTGTGTTTGCGTGTTTGTTTGTCTGTGTATTTGTCGCGCGATAGCGGTCGCAAAAATCCCGATATTGACTTGCAATTTGGTACACAGATTTATGAACCACACAGATTTTTTGCTGCATAGTTTTGGGTGTGTATTCCATTTGTAGTTCATGTACAGGGACACACAGAATGTTTCTTATCATTACGACCTATGGGCATAATTTGTATGTACTGCAATAGCGGCCGCAAAAATTCTCCGATTGACTTGCAAATTGATACACATATTCAGGCTCGGTATAGAAATAGTTATATAATTTTTTCTGTCTATACTTTTTATGGATTGTGTACAGGGACGCGCCAAAATACTTAACATTACGGCGTATGGGTGAATTTAGTGTAAACGCATTTTAACATCATTACTTTGCAATCAAGAAAATTAAACTAGCGTACGTGAGTAAGATGCTTAAACTTATGTTATTTGAAGAAAATATTTGCTCTTAAGCTTTCTAATTAATCTACAGGACCTTACAAAAGTGTTCTGACAACGTCACCTAGTCATCCAGACAATGTTAAATTTGGAACAATTATTAATTTTAAACGCAAAATAAGCTGAATAGTTTTTACTGGTGTATACAATGTTTATGGTTCGTTTATTGAGACACATAAAAGAGTTTCGTAACATTAGAGCCTATGGACAAATTTTTAGTTAAGCGCGCACTTTAATGCGTTTATGCTGCATTGAACTTACCAGAATTAACATGCATTATAAAGATGCTTAAAATCATGTTTACTCTTAAAAAAAGGTCTGTATAGACTAAATAATTTATGGATGGGACCACACAAATTAATTCCGAGGAAGTACTGTAATCATCTAAATGATGTCAAATTAGTTTGAAAAATTAATGAGTTATAATTAATTAGGTGTATTATTATTATTGGCGTTTATAATTACTGTGGCTACTTTTCCGGGATCCATAAAAGAATTTCGTACTATTATGGTCGGTATTTCTTTAAAGTGTATTTTAACATGGTTACACCCCATTAAATATAATGAAATTTTATTAGAATTTTAAAAGCATGTTTTTCTGTTGAAAATTGTGGGCATAGGATTGGTAATTAGTTTACAAGGTTACGCAAAATATTTCCGATATGCTATGTATTTTTTTATTTTTATTTTTTTTTTTTTTTGGCATGAAATTTGGTACTTATTAAATTTGGTATTTATGAATTTCAGGGAAATAATACAAGACCGTCGTTTATTAAGAATACATATATATGATATACAGATAGGTATACAAAGAGAAATACAGCGGGGGGGGGGGGGGGGGTTAAGGGGGCGACAGTCCTCCTGAGGAATGCATCTGATTATGGTAACAATTCGATCGAATCAATATATACTATTATATAATAAGGAATAAATAAAAAATGACCTATTGAATAATGTCTGATGCAAATAGGACGTTAAGGCTCCTGATCTATAGATCCACTAGTTTTATTTATGAAACTATTGAGGCATTGTTTTGATATAGTCAATGTAATTTGCTATTGAAGAGAAATTTATAGACATGTGCATCGTTATGAAAATAAAGATGTTTCTAGTGTTTTTTCCGGAGTAGGAAAATTCCGGACCAGACTAATTATGTAGCTTTTCGCACGACCAACCCCATCGGTAAGTTCCGTCGAAAAAGTTCCGGAAAACACTGTTTGAGGCACAGATGACAGAACACAGAACCGGTGGAGTTGTTGAGATTTCTAGGAAAAAACTTACATTTTTAGACAATAGAATGGCTAAATCCTGAAAGAAGATAAGGGGGAAAAAAAAGAACACACGCTTTGCATAGATTATATGTTTTCCAAGTGCATCCCAGGGCCGGTGACAGAAATTACGGGCCGCTGGGCAAACGAATGTAAGTCCCCCCCCCCCCCCCATACACATAATCACTTCTTAAGTTTTAATCGAAAAATGATTTAAATTTTTGGGTACTGCGGTATTTTAAATAGCTCCAATAAAATACAGTGATACAATAGGTAGTACATTATCGAACTTATACATTTATACAATGAAATTTGATTAAATAAGAAGGCTGACAACAAACAATTGCTTTGCATTTCATTCTCAATACATTTAATTTACAAAAGAGACCAGTGATTGATATATGCATTACCTATTGTACTTTAAAGTTAAATATAAAACTTTAAAATAAAGATATCATGACTGAAATATATTTAAAAAAAAATGAAATTTTATCCAAAAATTTCTTTTAAAAATTCTGCATTTCTTTTTGACAACCTTGAATTTTATTTATATAATAAGCTATCCCCTGAAAATTTGTTTGGTCTATAATTTAATATTTAAAAAATTAACTTTTGAATGAAGTGAACATTAATAATTATCGAGTGGTCTGATTAGATTCATAAAAGTATATACTATTGGCAACAAAATTATTCGAGCACTGGCAACAATTCCTATATGAAAAAAGTACACTTCATACTGTTTTATTAAATAAATCCTTGTCGAATTATGTTCTTAGACTACCTAAAAACATGACTCGACAAGGATTTATTTAATAAAACAGTACTAAGTATACTTATTTATATAGGAATTATTGCTAGCGCTCGAATAATTTTGCTGCCGATAGCAAGGCTGAAAGTTTTCTGATAATTTCTTTTCTGTCTTTTTTTTTTTTTTTTTTTTTTTTTTACTTTATTTTCTGTGATTAACAAGATTTAAAATAGTAATATTTTAAGCAAGCACTTAGTATTTTGTTATAAGTTTTTATAATTATTATTAAATATGCATATTAAAAATTAGAAAAATAAAAAACAAAGTAAAAATAATATAAAAAATTATGTTTTTTGTATTTCTTAAGCAGTGTGTAGTTCTTTTAAGTGAGTAAATTTTGCTCCAAAAAGATGATTTATCAGCCTAAGAAAAATGATATATTATCAGAATGCTCTTGTAGTGTATAGATTCCAGCCTTTCTGAATAGGATTCTAGAAAACTGAAAAATAATAATTTTTTTATTTGTATTGTGCTTGAGGAGAATATGTATAATAACCTAGTTCCAAAGTTTTTTTCGTCGTTGATATGATGCTACTTTTAAATGCTGAGGTCCATGGTTTGGAAACTATTCATGTATCTTCAGAATACACATGTAAACCGAAAGTTTAAAAAATATTGTATGCAAACACACATATATATAAGAAAAAAATATAAGATTTTTTTTTTTTTTTTTTTTTTTTTTTTTTTTTGTAGAAATGGATCTTTCTTGCTTTTCTTATTGTAAAATCATTGATAATTTCATCATTGATAATTTTCTTCTTTTCAATTATCAAAATCTAGAAACTGAATCTGAATGTAAAAAGTAAGGATCCCGGCAAAAAAGGGCACGGAAGAAAGGGCACCGGAAAAAAGGGCACCCGTAAAAAAGAGCACCGGTAAAAAAAAAAAAAAAAAAAAAAAAAAAACGGGAAAAATGACACCCGGAAAAAAGGGCACCGGAAAAAAGGGTACTTTTCCAATTCGCAAATCGCAAAATAATAAATATCAAATAATGAATTTAAAAAATGACTTTCAAACTACATTTTTAGAAATTTCAATTGATTTGGTACAACATTCATTTAGTATATATCTCGGGGAAGAAGGGGGAGGGGGGCAGGAGCAGATTGAAAGAAAATAATTGTTTTTACAAAAACTCTTACCGATTTTAATGAAACTTTGTATAATCAAGTACAATGTGTGAAAAAAATGACAGTAAATGGCAGGGAAACTTGGCGGGGGGTTTAAGAGGGGAGGGCAGAGGAAAATAAAATTATCTTTTAAAGCACAGTTTTACCGATTTAATGATATATTCTATAATTATAACTTACTTTTTATGAAGATCACAATGAGTGCATTATATACTGGGGGGGGGGGCAAGGGGTGATATGGAAATACATTTCATTCTTCTTTAAACTACCCTTTCATCGATTCAAAAAAACGTATATTCACGTATAATTTGTGAAAAAATTACAGTAAGTGTCAGAATTTTTTTTTTTTTTTTTTTTGGGGGGGGGGGGGCAGGTGTTAAAGAGGGGGAGGGGCAGAGGAAAACAAAATAATTTTTTTATACCACCATTTTGCCGAATTAATGATACATTTTATAACTATCACTCAATTTTTATGAAGATAACAGTGAGTGTATTATATATATGGGGGGGGGGGGGAAGGAGGAGCAGATGAAAATAAAATATATTCCTCTTTAAACTATCCTATTATCGATTAAAAAATTTTTGTATAATCACGCATAATTTATGAAAAAATTACGATAAGTGTCAAACATACTTGGAGGGGGGCAGAGGAAAATAAATTGAATTTTTATATTACCATTTTAGCGATTTTAATAATGTATTCTATAACTACCACTTAATTTTTTTTTTAAGATTACAATGAGTCTATTATATACTTGGGGGGGGACAAGAGTGTTAGATAGAAATAAAATATATTTTACTTTAAACTACCCAATTATAGATTTAAACAAAAACTTTGTATAATAACATACAATTTGTGAAAAAAATTACAGTATGTGTCAGACATACTTGGGGGGGGGGGGGTTAAAGAGAGGGGATAGAGGAAAATAAAATTATATTTTATATCACCATTTTACCGATTTTAATGATATATTAAAAAATTATCACTTAGTTTTTATGAAAATCACAATGAGTATATTATATATCTGAGGAGCAGGGGGGGGGGGGAGAAGGAAATGAAATTTATTCTTTTTTAAACTACCCTGTTATCGATTAAAAAAAAAAAAAAAAAAAAAAAAGGGAAAAAAAAATTGTATAATTACGTACAATTTGTGAAAAAATTACAGTAAGTTTCAGACATACTTGGGGGTGGGTTAAAGAGAGGATGAGGGCAGAGGCAAATAAAATCATTTTTTATATCACCATTTTACCGATTTTATTGATATATTGTATAACTATACTTACTTTTTATGAAAATCACAATGTGCGTATTATATACCTGAGGGGCAGGGGGGGGGGGGGGGTGGAAATAAAATATATTCTTTTTTAAACTACCCTATTATCGATTTAAAAAAGAACTTTGTATAATCACGTACAATTTATGTAAAAAATTACAGTAAGTGTCAGACATAATTTTGGGGGGGGGGGGATTAAAGAGGGGGGGCTGAGGAAAATAAAATGATTTTTTATGTCACTATTTTACCGTAATAAATGAAATATTCTATAACTATCACTTACTTTTTATGAAAATCACAATGAGTGTATTATATACCTGGAAAGGGGGGGTTGCAGATGGATTTTTTTTTTTTTTCTTTTTTTTTTTTTTTTTTGTAAACTACTTTAGTATCGATTTAAATAATTTTTTCTGTATGTACCACTTACTGTTTAAGAAAAATTACAATGAGTGTTACACAGATCTGCGGGGAGGGGAGTTGCTAAGAGGGGGCAGAGTAAAAAAAGTGGCTGTTTTTATGTATCTATTTATATGAAACTTTGTATGATTATCACTTGCTTTTTATTAAAATTATAATAAAAGTTACCTGTAGTTAAAAAAGGGGGCAGTGTGTGAATGGGGGGGGGGGGAGGAGGATGAAAAACAAAATCTGTTTAAACAACACGTATCATCGATTTTTTTTCTTTTTCTTTTATTGACATTTTGTGCGAATGTCATTTACTATTGACGAAAAATTACAGTGAGTGTGATAAATTACAGTGATATGTCTGGGTTAGGTTTGGGTGTGTGTGTAGGGGGGGGAGGGTGCTGGAGACAGAAAGATACAAATCATGTTTTATATTATTATGCTTTGCACTTTAATAAAAGTTATAATAAGTATCACTTAATGTTTAGGAAAATTTACGCTGATTGTTATGCATATCTTGGGGGGGGGGGGGGGGAGAGCGCTATGGGGCCAGAGGAGAAAAAGGGTTGCATAAATATCACAACGTTACCAATTTTAATTAAATTTTTAACACTATCACTATATTCCTCCTTTTAAGGAAAAATTGTGGTGAATGTTACCTACACACAAAAATATAAACCATATCAGTTTCATGATTTTCAGATTTCTCACACCTCAGAAATGTAAGAATGTAAAAATGAATGTAGAAATGTAAAAAAGCCAAGGACGAAAGTTTCTATGATTGCCTAAAGCTGCCTTCAAACTCTAGAAACGATACAGAGCTTCAAAAATCATAAATTATCCATTGTCCGAAAGTGACCCTTGAAATTTTGCACGCATTTACAATGAAGGACATTACTTTTTGTTGCTCTTTTACAAAAGAGACCCTAGTCCAGATGCAATTATCGCACTAGGAGGTTTGTGAGCTTCGATTCCAGCGAGCGTTGACTCTCCTAAACCACATAAAAAAAAATAAAAATATCAATAGAGCCTCATTTGCAGCTTTCTAAGTTGCCAGAGTTTGAAGGCAGCTTTAGATCCCCATACCTGTAATATGATGTGTAATGAAAAATATGAACATATTGATAAATATTTTATACATTTTTTCCGTTTCTAATGAAGATTGCTTTAAAAATATCACATGACAGAAGTATAAGAATGTAATTGATTTATTTATATAATAGAATAATTTATTGGGAAAAAAAGAAAAAAAAAAAAAAAACTTTTTCTCGCTGTTACCTAACAATTATTTGAAAGTAATAAACCATGTGCGTTTTCTGTGATTTTAATTTTAAATCTTTTTTTAATCTCATTTTTTTTACCATAAAAATGCGTCACGTACTTTTTAAAATTACTGAAATGAGTTAAAAGGAAACGTTGCCCCCTAAATTTCATGCTTTAGTTAATTTTAAAAATCTATTTGTTGTGTCCAAAAGCTTTTTGCACCCCTAGATCCCCAAAAATTGCCCCTTTCATTTGGTACCAAATTTGTAATGATAGGACTGATATTTCTAATTTATTTTCCCCTTTTTTGGTGTTACACAAAACTAGTCTACAAAAACTGGCGAGGACGTTTTTTTTCCAGAGTGAAACTAATAGTCCTCCATCCTGAAAAGCATACTTAACATCTGTGCAAATTTAATTTTATTTTTAGCGATAAAAAATATATATAAGCTCATAAGATTTTTACTTTCCGAACACTATAGTGAGGAAAGTATTGTAATCATGTCAAAAATCCGAATTCGAGATTTTGATGTTTCTATACGTTTCGAGGTCCCCTGAGTCAGTTTTCACTATTTTTACGATGATGTATGTATGTATGTGTGTGTGTATGTGTGTGTGTATGTGTGTATGTATGTGTGTATGTCTGTGAGTGAACACGCTAGCATCTAAACGCTTCGTTCGAATAAGCTGAAAATTGATGCGTATTTTGTAAGTCACCATAGTACGAAACCTATAGATTTTGGTGAATCTAGCACTTATAGTTTTTTTACAGGGATACAAAGAAAAATTCTTTATCATTATGGTCTATGGGACCAAAATCTGAAAAGTGCGATAGCATCTAAACGCCTTCCTCAATTGAGCAAAAAATTTATACACATATTATAGGTCACAGTTACTCAATCTGTATAGAGTTTGGAGAATCTGGCACTTACAGTTATTTTACAGGGGCACAAAAAAAAAAAATTCTTTATCATTATGGCCTATAGGGCCAAATTTTTAAAAGTGCAATAGCGTCTAAACGCTTATTTAATCTGAACAAAAAATTTGTACACATGTTATTGGTCACAGTTTCACGAACTGTATAGATTTTGGTGAATTTAGCACTTACAGTTTTTTTACAGGGACACAAAGAAAAATTCTTTATCATTATGGCCTGTGGGACCAAATTTTCACTTTCTTCTATATTCAATATAAGAAAGTATTGGATTCATAAAAGTTTTCGACCTCGGGTTTTTGATGGATTTACACGTTTTGAGAGCTATAGAACATGATTTGACCATTTTTAGAAAATGTCTGTCTGTTTGTCTGTTAGTCTCTGCGTGGATGTGACAAACTTTTGAGGCAACTGTATCTCAGGAACTACTTCACAGAATTTCATACAAATTGGTATAGTTGCACCTTGACATAAATTAGTGCCTATCAATTTTTGCCATCCCGCTTTTCTAAATTTTTAACATGGTGGTATAGTACAAAATTTTGTATAAATGTGCATAAAGAAAATTATTTTTTAATAATCATTATGAAATTTACCAGAATTATTTATAATAGAGATAGTCAACTGGGAAAAAAATTTTGTATGTGTAGGAGCCTCGCCTCCCAACCCCCTGGCGGGGAATTCCCTCCTCGAGGGGAGTAAATTTTCATGATGGGTATCTTTCAAAAGAGCTCGCCAGTACCTTTAAAACGAATGGTTGAACCATAGATCTGCGATAATTTAAAATGAAGTTATCGATTTTTTTTTAAATGTAATATTGACAATAAAATTAACTTTTTTTGGATATTTAGTATTATACTACTTCTCTAATATGGAAATCATCTGCATTAACATGGAAGATAATTTTTTTAAATAATTATTTTAATAAATTATTTTTACTGAGTGAATTTGTATAGGAAAATATAGAAGAAAGTCATGTGGTGGCCACAACATACTAGTTAAAAGTGCGATAGCATCTAAACGCCTTATTCAATTGAGCTGAAAATTTATATGAATATTATAAATCACTGTTGCACTAACTATAAGCATTTTGGTGAATCTAGCATTTATTAGGTTTTTTGCAGGGACACAACGAAAATTTTTTATCCTTATGATCTACGGGCTCAAAGTTCAGTAGCGTTAAATAAAACATCGTGTAATATATGGAGAAAAGTATTCAAACACTTTATTATGGTTTTATCTCTTTTGTTTTTTAACAACTCCTCTTTCTTTACTTTATCTACAAAACTGTTAATTACTCAATGTTCGGAAAGTTGAGTGGAGTCACTCCAGATTTTTTTTTTTTTTTTTTTTTTTTTTTTTTTAAGGATAAAATGTTTGAGCCATAGAAATATGCTTAATAAATGACCGCCCCGCCCCCACCCCATTTTTTTTAAGCTCTTCAAATCTCGAATGTTATTCTGTATCGCATTCATAAAAATTTCAATTTCTGGTTTTCGATGGATTTACACATTTGAAAAGGTCCAGAACTTTGTTTGATCACTTTTAAAAAATGTCTGTCTGTGGGTGTTAATGGCCAAAATTCTGTTCAACTATATCTTCAGAACTACTGCGTAGTATTACATATAAATTTACATGTAGTTGCACCATGACATAAATCAGCGCCTATCAACTTTTGGTGCAAATGGCTCAACAGGTGGTGCTGCCGTAGTGTGATTTCTGTAACTTAAAGGAAGGTTGTATATCAGGAACTACTTCACAGAATTTCATATAAATTTATATGTACTTGCACCTTGGAATATTAGTGCCTATCAACTTTTGATACCAATCGAAGTACTGTAAATAGGTACTTTGAAGTACTGTATACAGGTACTTTGAAGTACTGTATAACAGGTGGTGCTGTTATACAGTACTTTCTACAATTTCAGGGAAGGCTATTATAACTTATGTTCTAATAATTTAACTACACGTAACTTTATGTTAGAAGGACATTATGAGAAATTTTTCTGATTCAATTTGGGAGCATGTTGGCTGCTAGGTAGCGCTGCTGTACTGCAATTTTCTCCCAAAACGGAAAGGCTATATCTCAGATTCTATTGTTCATAACTGCACAAAACGTAGTATGTGAAAGAGCCAGCCATTATGAAGCACTATAGTGATTTATTTTGAGTGTATATCAGCTAACAGGTGGCAATACTGCACTGCAATTTATCCCATGAATAGCCTAAGTGTGAACTTCTATGACATAAGTGCATGAAACTCAATATGTAAGACAACCATTATGAAAATGAATGCCAATCTTATTTAGGTGTATATCAGTTGACACGTGGAGCTGCTAGAAATATTTTCAAAAGCCTATATCTCAGCATCTGTTGGCTGAAATTGCTCCAAACTCTATATGTAATATATTTATTGTGAGAAGGTATGGTTAAATATTTGTACGATGTAAACTTTAAACAGTAAGTGGCGCTGTTATATAGAATGATATAGAAGAAAATTTTATGATGGCCAGGTACCGATTTACTCAGTTGGAGGCCCAGGGCACTCATTTTCAATGGGCCCCTTTTTCGCGTACTTTAATATTACAACAAACAAAACAAATCGTATATTTTTTATTCACGTGTCTAAAAATTTTCTCCACTTTTCATTTTATTGGTAAGACTTAACTAGATCCGATGCTTGTCTATCGGATCAACGTACATCGCACCCGCGTTTCTGCACTGCGGTGTGTGCCACGGATTTAGTTAGCCTTAGTAAGACTTTGGAATGCAGTATCGGTAGTATGCAGTTGTATTTGCGTTTAGCAAAAATACTGCAATTTTTTTTAATGAACAGACAGTTTCCTTGAAAGATTATACCGCTGATTTATATAACAGCAAATTAATACCTCCCTCTATCGACGAAAAAACAAAAAGCAATGATCATTATAGCAAAATTTGGAAATTTTTCATTTTAACTATTTTTTTTTTTTAATGTATGATGGAATTTCTTGGAGGCCCCCCTCAGTGAGAGGGCCCAGGGCACATGCCCCGAATGCCCTGCCTTAAATCAGGCACTGATGATGGCCACAACATATTAATTTTCCTAAGAAAATAACTCTTCAGCTATGATTATACTAAAACATTATTTTATTTCGTTTTTTTAAATACTAGTATTGCAAAATATATGTAAATAATATGTTGTAGTTTTATAATTCTGAACAAAACCTATCTTTTTGTGATAATGCTTTTCACCATAAGTGTAAGTATAAGTGTGTTAGGCTTAAAGTTTTAATCTTCATGACAATATTACACAAATAAATAGATAAATATGTTTAAGTAAATTATATTTAAAATGCTTTTAGAAGAATAGTATATGAAATATGGTTATATTTTATTGTTTAAAAAAAAAAAAAAAAAAAAAAAAAAAAAAAATACCGGATATCCGGTAACCGGCAAAATCACTGTCCGTTTCATCCCTAGTAGAAAGTTATTTAAATGTGATTTATAAATATTGTTTATCATAAAACGCAATGTACTGGCATTTTTGGGGGGTGTCCCTGTACAGGAAACTGTTGTACAGTGCCTATTAATGCCACTTTAAATAGGGAATATTTCGTAGTAAACTTGAATAGCTTTTATCATTTTGAAGAAATTCTAAAAATATTTAAGGATGCAGGAGGCGGGCAGGCACACAGATAGACAAACAGCTGGACTAAATCAAATCATACTAACTTTTAAATATTGTTATAAAGTATTAAAATGCTTAATAAAAATGAAATTGCAATTTCAGCTATTTCCTTAATAGCCATTGTATATCTAAATAATTGTACGCGGCTCTGTAAATCTTAATGATAATTCTACGGAATACTACAAAAAGCATTCGTTCGTGCGTATGAATAAAATATTTTAATTTCGTAAACATTTCTGTAAAATAAAAGTTTTAAGTATGGTTTATAGAAATAAGTGTTCCTGTACACAAATCAACAATAGTATTTAATCTATTTTCAACATGAACCACCGATAGTTAATTTGAATAACATATATCACGTTTCAAGAGATTTCATGGATATTTACATGGAGTTATAGCATAGACAGACAAACAGGTAAACCGAAGTCATAAACACTTTAAATTTTGTTGGAAAATATTAAAAATGAGTACTAGTTGAACGGTTGTGAATTTTCTAAATCAAAAACGGGAATTTAAAAAATCACAATAAGTAATGAGTAATTGTGGAAACAAATTTCCCATAGAATAACACGAGCTTCGGCTGTTGACGAGGCTGTTGTACTGTACGCTTCACTTAATTCGGCCGGCAGTCTATTCCCATGTAATTCCATGGAGAAATTTATTTTATAACTTACTCATTATTACCTAACGTATTTCTTTTTTTTTTTTTTTTATTATTATTATTCCGTTTTCACATTTTGAAAATTCACAGCCGTTAAAATGTTTCTCGTTTTTCAAGAATTAAGTTTTAATATTTTTAACATTTTGTTTTAAAGCTGTAATATGCGAAAATTTAACTAAGATCATTTATTACTTTTTAGCTTCAAAATGAAATATTAAAAAGTAAAAATTTAATTTTTGTAAAATAAGAAACATGTTAATGGTTGTATACTTTTCAAATGTGAAAACGGAATTTAAAAAAAAAAAAAAAAAAAAAAGATAATGAATAATTAAAAAAAACAAATTTCTTCATTGAATAACATGGTAGGACAAAGTTGCCATCCACTTTAGGTGAAGTATCCCTTGTGCTAGTATTGCTGTTTTGGACTAAGGCAGATTGCCTACGCTTGGGTCCTAGACTTGAGTGGGATGCCCTTTGGAGGAGGGGGGGGAGTGGGGGGGGTGGGGGGGTTCAAAGATGTCCCAGCCCGTATTCATTCGAATTTCGGATAAACAAAATTTCGAAAAACTAGGTCGAAGAGAGCGATCTGCTACTTGGAATCGAAGCCGGCACCCTCCCTGCTGCAGTCAGAGCAGGGAGGGCTTTCATTGCTTTAATGTTTCACAATTGTGAATCACACGAATATTAAAATTAGAACTTGTATAAATCCTTCTCTCTTCAGTATTTTATTTTCACCGTTCTTTAAAGGTACAAGACTGTTCGATTTTTCGCGACTTACACTGTAGGAAAATAATAATAATAATAAATAAAGTTTAAAGCAGCTTGCTTTTTACTTTCTTTCATTCATTCTTTCTTTCTTTTTTTGCGTTGTTCCTTTTCCCAGTTCTAGTTTAAAAATTAGAACTAAAATTATTATTTCATAGCATTTAGTATTTACTTCTATAATTTTTTTTCAATTTCATCGTTAATTTGCAGAAAGGTTCAGTTCTTTGTGACTTGAATTGCTATAAAACAACTTTTTTAATCCAGTAGCTTGTTTTACATTTCCACGTTTTTATTGCGCTGTTTTTTTACCCCAGTAAGCCTTTTATGGTTCCTGCTTATCTGTCATGTTTGTAAATTAACTTATAAAATAAACGTAAATTATTTTATTTTTTAATAGAAAATTTAGAAAATATCATAAAATACCGTTCAAGCGCCCCTACGATCTTAATGAAAAATCAGAATATATTGTGGGAAGGCAAGGCGGTGGATTAACGGTAAAATCGGCAAAAATTTAAGAATTAGAATGTATTTTCCTGCTAAAATTAACTGGCATAAAAAACGATTTATTTTTTTAAAGTTGCAGTGATGAAAATAAATAAATAAATACAGTTAATGCTTGGTTAACCGCCATTCAAATAACAGGAAAAATTCGGAAAATTCTTTTTTCCTCCCACTTCCTATTTATTTATTTATTTTTTTTTTTTGCCGCTATTTTGGGAAGTTTACGTTTTTCATTTTCAAATAATCACAGTGTCTGATTTATCATAAAACAAATCAATGTTCGAATATTCATGTATTTATAAAGGCGAATCTTAAACAAAGAAATAAATAACAAAACTGCTGCCCTACTCGAAATTCGAATAGTCTTCTGCTAAACGGAAGAAGGCACATATTCAGTTCAGCATTTTAAAAACAAGCAAATTTCAAGGTCTATGTGTGAAATGCAGAGGGGGCGTGTAATCGATGGGGGGTGCTTTGAAAATACTCTCTCTTCTATGAAGATTCAGTAGGACAATGAAAGGGACAGAAAACTGACCTCGGGGTGAGTATGAGATTCTCGGAAGAAATCATAAAACTGTCAAAGAGAAAATCCATGAGTGTTTCGAAGCAGAGGATTCAGAAGCAGATGAAAGCAGTGAATACGAGGAGTGCTCACTCTCAGAGCCACATGGATCAAGCCTAAGCAAAAAAGCCCAGACATTGGCAGAAGCAAAGCGCCTAGTTGCAGACGAAGAGCTAGTAGCAATCAGCAAAAAAATGAAAGAGAGCAAGAAGGAGAAGAACTACAACGGATTTTCAACGGCGACGAGAAAAGCCCTACTAGCCAAACAATACATCCAAAGGATCACAGAAAAAAATGCAAAACTACCGAAAACGATTATGCTGGCAATTTCAGAAGCACTCCAAGACCTGGAAGAGTCGCTAATTCAGCTAGAAGCCAGGATACAGCACTCAGAAGCGAAGGCAGAGACCCTTGAGGCCATCATGAAAGAACAAGGAACTTCAACGAGCACACCTAGCAACAAAGAAGCACAGAAGAACAAAGAAGCTCCAAGCAGCTATGCAGCAGCAATCCAAGAGGCCACTTCATCAATAATCATCAAAGCAAAGGACAACAGGAATGCTGCAGAGATAACTAAACAAATACAGCAAGTAGAACTCACAGAAGACAAAATAAGACATGTCCAAAGAATTAAGAATGGCCTGAAGATAGTCTGCAATAATGCAAAGGAAGCGGAGGAAGTCAAAACAAACCTCAAAGACTCAGAAGAAATAACAAGCAACGCGAGTATAGAAACTGCAGGAGTAAGAAAGAAGAAAATCGTAATCAAAGACGTACCAGAGAAAATAGGAGCCAGAGCTGTCCAGGACAAAATCATAAGTACTTTGAACTTGAAGCCGGAAGCAGACTATGACATCAGATTTATCGACAACCTCACGAAGGCGGATCTGCATCTGCAGAATTACACCATTCAGCTGCCAGCACCGATAGCGGATGCGCTACTTGAAAAAAAGTCACTGTGCCTAGGTCTGAAGCAATGTCTAGTCAAACCAAAAGTTATCGTAGTCAGGTGTTACAACTGCCAGGGCTATGACCACACGGCGCAAATGTGCAGGTGGGAAACCCGCTGTGCACGGTGCGCCGGGAGGCATAGAACGGCAGAGTGTGCATCTGACACAACCTGTTGCTACCCATGCACAGTTTATAACAACCAGACCGCATACACAAAGAAGCTTAAGCTAGTGACAGAACATACAGCCTACTCTGGATATTGCTATGTGTATCGTCAAATATTGGCGATCCGAAAAGCAGAAGTGGAGGGGGAAAAAACCCAACTGACCAAAGCAAAGGATGTAATTACAGGAAATACTTCAATCCACTATGCTGAAGATGGAAGACCTCACATAGAATATAATCAGCAAAACAAAGACGAGGAGGGTTACCAAATGGTAACCAGAAGAAGACAATCATTCAGAAGAGGAGGACAGCAACAAAGAAGCAACAATGCCCAAAGCAGGCGTCCACAAAATAGAAATCAATATGGACGGTGAAGACACTGCAGAAACAAACAATAGCACACAGACACAACAAAACAACAACAGTAACAACACAAAGGGACCAGACGCCATAAAAATAATTCAGATCAACCTCCACTCAAGCGTGGAAGCGACAAAGGACCTATTCGGGTACCTTGCCCAACACAACATAAAGATAGCTTTGATTCAGGACTTTCACCAGAACAAACACACAGGCAAAATCACTGGCCTGGGGTCGGGCTGGCAAGCGTATAAAACCCCCTGCAACAAAGCGGCTATAATAACAAGAATAGGCACAAACCCAATAGAACTGGGGAGTACAGAACATGCGACAGCAATACTAATAGAAAATGTCAAAGAAAAAATCACCCTAATAAACACATATGCACCTCCAAGCTCCTGCTTTAGCTCAGTACTACGGGAAGTTGAACAACTCCTTCAAAAAACTCAGGGCAGCGTCCTGCTGGCAGGAGACTTCAATGCCCACTCAACACAATGGGGGTACGGAGATATTGACACACGGGGTAGGCAATTGACAGACTTCTTAATGCAACACTCGCTAATAGTCAGAAATAACCCAGGAGCACCCCCCACGTTTCAGGCGGGCAGGTTTAGGGGTTGGCCGGACCTAACCATAACCACGACATCGTTACTCGACAACATAAAGGACTGGGAAGTAAGCGACGACCACTCTGGCAGTGATCATAAATTCATAAGATTCTCGTTAGACTACAGTAACAACAGCTACCGCCGTCACAGGCTTGAAACTAAACATGGGAAACACTCGAAATTTGAAAAACAGATAAAAAAACTAAGTAAAAAGTATATCGGCCCAATAAATAACACAGCAGACAGAACCACGCTGGATAAAATAACGGAGGAACTACTCAAAGAGCTTAAAACCATAGCATTTTCCTGCTATAAGCAGCGAAAAACACCCGAACAAAAGGAACCAAACTGGTGGACCGATAAGGTCAAGACGGCTAGAAATAGGGTCAGGGCGTTCCGCCGTAGGTATCAATCCCAGCCAGACCCAGATATCAAAAAACAGCAACATATTCAGTATAAGAGAGAGCGCGCAATCTACAAAAAATTAATAAAGAAGGAAAGATCGAAAGCATGGGTAGCTTTCTGCGAAAGCGCCAAAGATACCTACGGCCCACAATACAAAATCGCCTCAGGTAAAATGTCAGCCCCCGCTAAACTATGCAACTTCCTAGAAGATAATGAACACGTCACCATAGACCGAACCCTCACTAGATTCCTGGACTCACTATATCTAACTGAAGAACACATACCACATAGGCTAAGCACGCTCCCACCCCGCTTCGACGAAGTTAGCCCACGTAAAATTACCTCACAGGAGTTAAACAGGATCATCAAACACATTAAACAAAATAAAGCCCCAGGCCACGATTTCGTTGACTACAACCTGGTCAAAAAAATCAACCGCGTGAGTCAGCACCTTCTCCTAGCGCTCTTCAACAAAAGCCTCCAATTGGAATACTTTCCCAAGGAATTCAAAAAGGGTATAGTGGTTCTGTTCCACAAGGAAGGCAAGGATCCAAAAGACCCAAAAAACTATAGGCCAATATGCCTCCTACCAGCTATTAGCAAAATTCTAGAAAGAATAATACACGGCAGAATAAATCACCACTTAACCTCAATTAACTACTGGAACCCAAACCAGTTCGGCTTCAAACAAGGCACCTCTACAGAACATGCACTTCAAAAATTAATAGATAACATAAGTAAGGACAAAACAGACAAAAAACAAACACTGCTGATATCAATAGACATAAAAGGTGCATTTGATAACATCCGTTGGCCGACTCTGCTTAAAAATCTCAAAAACTCCGGCTGCCCCACATACCTAGTCAACTGGATAGCAAGCTTTCTGGAAGACAGGTATGTGACACTGGAAGAAAATGGCATACACATCACAAGACAGACTTTTGGAGGCTGTCCGCAAGGAAGCTGCTTAGGGCCCCTCCTTTGGCTACTAATAGCCGAGACAGCGCTCAACTATAGCTGTGGGAAACACACAAAAATCCAAGCCTTCGCAGATGATTTTATTTTAACAATTTCGGCAAACAACACAGAAGCAATAGTAAATACAGCAAACACAACTCTACAAAAATTCGGCACTTGGGCAAAGGAAAATGACCTCACGATTAACTGGAGCAAAACGGAACTACTATACCTGAACAGACCACGCCTGGGAAACCTCCCGACTTCCTGCACCCATAAATTAGACGGGATCCATTATGAAGGGATTGAGCTAGAAACCTCAGAAAAAATGAAATATCTCGGAGTTATCCTACACAAAAATTTAAGATGGCAACCACACATAGAACACCAAACGAAAAAAAATTTATAAGGCCTTCAACCTGTTCGGGCGTATGGTCTCTAGGGGTTGGGGACTAAAACCAAACTTGGTAAAAACATGGTACAAAACAGTAGTGGAAAAGACACTGATCTATGCATCCCCAATCTGGGGGAACGACCTAACAAAGCAGAATAAAGATAAACTGCTTAGCTGCCAAAGGCACTTCGCGCTGGCCATCGTGAGGGCATATAGAACGGCCCCAACATCAGCTCTTCTGGTTCTCTCAGGCCTGATTCCAGTACACCTCCAAGTACAATACGAAGCAGCTTATGGCACAATTACAAGACTCCACAAGAATTACAAACTACACGACCATATGTTTAACCACACAGATTATGTCAAAAAACAAAATATTTGGTGGAAGCACCCAGCAGACACACCTGAACCACAAATAGGCTCATCAACTAAAGATATACAAATTTACACGGATGGATCGAAGCTGGAATCAGGAGCTACAGGTTCGGCCTTTGTAGCCTTCGAAAATGTTTCCAAAATACACGAATGGTCAGTGCCCCTAAGGAAGTGCAACAGTGTCTTTCAGGCCGAACTACTGGCAATACTCAAAGCTGCTGAGTGGGGAAATACAAAGGGAATATCATATAGCATCCACTCGGATTGCATGTCAGCCATCCAAGCACTCTCTAAACCATTCACGACAGATAACATGGTAATTAAAATCCACTCGGAAATCCAAAGGTCAAATAATAATTTTAAAATTGAATGGGTTAAAGCACATGTAGGGATCCAAGGAAACGAAGAAGCAGACAAACTGGCTAAATATGCAGCGGAAAACGAAACTAACCGCGAGCATTTCTACCTGGAAAAACCGATTTCCTATTTAAAGAAAAAACTTAGAGGGATCACCACCGAACAATGGCAATTCGAGTGGGACTATGGGGACACGGGCAGGCTAACACATAGATACTTCCCAACAGTGGACACTAAGACACTCGTTAGCTGCAAGCTCTTGACACAAATTTACACAGGACACGGGGCATTCCCTGCTTATCTCAATCGGGTTAAGAAGAAGAGTAGCCCAGACTGCGCCTGTGGTGCACTAGGCACATCAATTCACTACTTAACAGCCTGTCCTCTAACGGACCACCACCATCTGGCTCAAATTACACAAGCAAACGAAACTCTATGGTACAAACAGCTAACACAAAACACACATGTACAAAAAAAGGCAAAACACATAGTCAGATGGCTCACAAACAACATAGATGACATTTCCCAGTAACAACAAGCAGTGTCAGCATCAGCAAGAAACCTCCACTCTTCAGCAGCAAAAGGAGTAGAACACCGGAAGAAGAGGACCTACCAGCCAATGAGGCATCCACCGCTACCGCCACTTTTTGTTTATTTTAGGTCATGAACGAGGCCCCTGTTGTTAAAGCGGCCAGTAACAATACTACCTGAGGCCCGGTAAAAGTAAAAATGTAAAAATTAAAAAATCTTTGTAAAATAAAAATTATTAAAAAATAAAAAAATGTATAAAAAACTACTATAATATAAAAATGTATAAAAAAAATGTATAAATAAAAATTGTATAAAAAATGTGCATAAAATGTAAACGGTCCTCGGTTTTATCTGGTCTGTAAGTCCGCACCACGCTCATGACCGCGCATGAATGGGTTATGGAACCAACCTTTTTTTTTTTTTTTCCTCTCACTCATCTTATAATATTAATAAATTAAGAATTTAATTAATCTCAGTTAAGTAAAAACCGAATTTTCATTTTTTTTTTTTTTTTTTTTTTTTTTTTTTTTTACTCTTCCTGAGTTGAATGAATGGCGTGATCAAGAAGCTAGGCACTACCGCTCAGCACACCGCTTTGGATTCACCTATCAGCATTCTTAGGTCCGAACAGAAGAAACACTAAACTCCAGAATCCCAGGAAGGGACCCAAAGGTTGAATCCTCGCATCGGGCCTCGCAAGCCACCTTACGTCCGTAGTGCCTCATTCGAATCTTGATCATGCACCCCCCCTTTTTTTTTTTTTTTCTTTTTTCCTCCCCATAAAACAATCCTAACTGATTAAACTAATTACTAAACTGTTATGTTCCAACAATAAAAATTTTTCTTTTTCTTTTTTTTTTTTTTTCTCTCTCTTCTCCCCCCCTTCGGCGGGTTAGCTTGGATTAGTGCAGGGAGGAGTCAGAGCTTAGTCTCCAGCTCAGGTCCCCGGGCTTGCCCCCTTGTGGGTGCCCCCCCCCCTTTTTTTTTTTTTTTTTTTTTAAGCCCCTTGGTATTCCTGAACCGGACCCTTGAGTGGGTAAGGTGACCGGGAGCCAAGCTAGAGCGGCTTTCTCCCCTTTTTTTTTTTTTTTTTTTTTTTGGAGCCCCTTGGTATTCCTGAACCGGACCCTTTAGTGGGTAAGGTGACCGGGAGCCAAGCTTGAGTGGCTCTTCCCCCTTTTCCATTTATTTATTTATTTATTTATTTTTTTTTTTCTTTCCTTTCTTTAGCCCCTTGGTTTACCCGAACCGGACCCTTGAGTGGGTAAGGTGACCGGGAGCCAAGCTAGAGCGGCTATCTCCCTGTTTTTTTTTTTTTTTTTTTTTTAGCCCCTTGGTTTTCCTGAACCGGACCCTTGAGTGGGTAAGGTGACCGGGAGCCAAGCTAGAGCGGCTAGCACACCCCAAAATTTTTTTTTTTTTTTTTTTTTTTTTTTTTTTTTTTATTTAAGCCCCTTGGTTTTCCCGAACCGGACCCTTGAGTGGGTAAGGTGACCGGGAGCCAAGCTAGAGCGGCTATCCCCCTATATTTTTTTTTTTTTTTTTTTTTTGTTAGCCCCTTGGTTTTCCCGAACCGGACCCTTGAGTGGGTAAGGTGACCGGGAGCCAAGCTAGAGCGGCTATCTCCCAATTTTCAAATTTCTTTTTTTTTTTTTTTTTTTTTTTTTAGCCCCTTGGTTTTCCTGAACCGGACCCTTGAGTGGGTAAGGTGACCGGGAGCCAAGCTAGAGCGGCTATTTCCCCGGTTTTTTTTTTTTTTTTTTTTCCGGCTCCCTGAAGCTCCGCTGATTTCTTTTCGCCTCCCTGCAGTTCTCCGATGCCCGGGAGGTCTGGTTAACAATCAACTATCCGTAATAATAATTATTAAATAGTTTTTTATTTTTTTTTTTAATATTTATTTCTTTAATGATTGGTGTCCTTTTTTTTTTTTTTATTTTATTAATGCAAATTAATTTACTTTATATCTATTTATTAACTTTATTTTATTTTATTTTTTTTACTTATTCTTATTGTATTTTTATATATATATATAATTTTTATTTTTTATTTTTTTTTTTTTTTTATTTTTTTTTTCCTTCTCTCTCCGAGGGTGTGGCGGTGTCTGGTCCTCGTAAAAATGTGCTGCACCGTCAAGTGCTCGATGGGGTCGTTAAGCAGTCGTCGGGCTACCAACGCGGGGCACCATCCCCCCGTGGTGGATCAAAATTGCGATGGTCCCTCTTTCCTTCTTATTAGGCCTTAAGCGCATGGTCCCACTCCCTTTTTTTTTTTTTTTTTTATTTATTTATTTTTTTTTTTTTTTTCCTCTCGGTCAGCCACTTCAAATCTCTAGACTATGCGCTAACAAAGTTTTCCTTCCCCCCTCCAGTGGCAAGTATTAAATTAAATCGTTTTTTTTTTTTTTTTTTTTTTTTTTTCCTCTCTTTCTCATGTTTGTCGTTCAGCAGTTTTGGTGTTTAGCTCCCCCCCCCCCTTTACTTTTTAGCCTCCATTGTTTGGCATAATTCTGAGTGCACAACTTATCATTTTGGGTCCCCCCGAGTTTCCCCCCCATTCCAAAATTCAAAAATTTTTTTTTTTTTTTTTTTTTCTTCCCTTCTGGCTTTCCGATATTGTGCACATATTCTAAATTCCTGCTTCCAGGTAGCGTGACTGTGCGCTTCCTACCTTGTGCGATCTGGAGGTGTGGTGTGTTAGTCGAGCATAATGTGTCCAGAAGAAGATGTCGCAACCCTGTCGTACCAGAGCTGTCATCTGAAGTCACCCAGTCCTTAGCAGAAGAGTGGTCCTCTCCCGACTGTAGTTAGAAGTCTGAACGAGCAATCGGACACAGCTCATTCTCTGTTGCGTCTAGATTACTGTCTGGCAGTAGGTGGTTATCATGCAGTGATCCGGCGATTTATTCGCTCCGGCGGACAGCATCCAACCCGTTAAGCTTGGCGAGTCCAGGCAGGCAGGGGCTGTCCAAAGGTTTCAATGAGTGTTTCGAAGACAGGAAGATAAGGAATTGGGGAGGAAGGCTGGGGGGTGGATAGTGGGTATTTCGCTTTCATCTTCTCTTTGCAGAGAGAATTACGATTTGTAGACAAACATTTCGTATAGCTTAAAAAAAAATGCTTCTCATAATTGTAAATAAAAAAGTCCGAGAAAATTTTCGCGTTTTAGCGCCCTTTCATTTGTGCATCGAGCGAGCGCCCCGTGCGACCGCACACTTCGCACACTCCTTGGTCCGCCTCTGCATAATTCATTATTTTTATTATAGTTTTAATATACAGTCATAAATTTTCTACGATTCTATTGTTAATTTATGAATGAAAATAATTTAATTTAATGTATTCTGCTCCGAATTTTCACCCTACCCTTCCTCGAAAAAAGTATATACATATAGAATCATATACTCACAAACATAGATGCACGTATGAATATGTACAGTCATAGAATAATAATAATAATAATAATTTCCTTCCCCGATTAATTTCGCCGTAAATTAACGTAGAAACCAGCAGCTGATGCCTAACGATTGGTAATAACATCTAGTTTTTAATTCGCTAAATTTTGTTTACGGTGTCATGCACATATTAAAACTTGTACAAACTTTTTCTTCTTCTTTTTCTTCTTTTTTTTCATTTCCCGAATTGTAACACCCATTTTTGACTACGTATTCGAATTTATGAGGTCAAGGCGATTCGGAAAAAGGTATATTTTATATTCTTTATATCAAGTCTTCAACGAGCAACAAGCAAAAATGTATCAGGGGTAAATCTCAATATTTAAAAAAAATAAAATTCATATATCACATAGAAAAGTATTATATCCATTCAGATAATAATCCGAAAAGAAATATAACAATTTTAAATATAAAATAATGTAGAGTAATGCTAATTAAGAAATGATGTGTACGTCTAAACTTACTTCAATAACTATTTTAATCCTGCGCAAGCAAAATAATATATGACACAAAAGATAACAAGTGACAGCCCGCTAAGAGCAATAAAAATTGAAATATCACTATAATTCGAAAAATAATGATAGAAATGAATGTAACCCATAATTTTAATGATGTCCATTCTATTCGTGCAAAAATTAATGCAGGTCGTAACTCATAATTTTTTGAAATATGATTTTATTAATTATTTTCATAATTCAAAAAATGTTTTTTAATCAAAAATATGCATGGAATATATTTGGGTTAATTCATAATAACATTATATATATATATAAAATAATCTATTATTTTTTTGGGAAGACATGAATTAATGTTTATTACATTCATTTAACATTAGCATCTCCATATTTTAACAAATTATAACTCTGAGAAAAATTGATAGAAACATATAAACTATGCCATTTTCTGAGCTGATTTGAACCAAGTAATCCAAAAAGCTTGTCAAAATTAGGGGGTTGCCTTTGAAAAAAAAAAAAAAAAAAAAAAAAAAAAATGAAGTTGATGTCAGTTTTAATATGTAGACACCCCTTAAACAAAATCTAACTAAACCGTTCTAAACTAGGCCTTATTACTAATTGATTGACACCAGTCCAGTCGCAAGTCTCTACACTAATTTACGGCGAAATTAGTCGGGAAAGGAGGGGGGGGGGGGCGTTTTTTTTATGATTGTATATACAGTGCGGCTCGAATGAATAAAATATATTTCCAATGCGGCCCACCAAGTGTTTTGGGTTGGACAGGCCTGATATAAAACACCATTCTCTATCTCTCTGTCTGCGCCCCCCCCCCCCTCCCATCCAGACGTATGTAACTCTCATTGTAATTTTTCATTAACAGTAAGTAACACTTGCACAAAATGTCAATAAAAAAATCGATAATAAGTGTTGTTTAAAAAGATTATTTTATTTTTCATCTGCACCCCCTCCCCTCCCCTCCCTCAATACACACACTTGCCCCTTTTTTAACTACAGGTAACTCTTATTATAATTTTAATAAAAAGTAAGTGATAGTCATATAAAGTTTCATAAAAATAGCTAGCATAGTGATATAAAAGCAACCACTTTTTTCACTCTGTCCTCTCTTATTCCCCCCCCCCCCCCAGATACGTGTAACATTCACTGTAATTTTTATTAAAGAGTAAGTGGTATATATACAAAATTTTATTTAAATCAATATTAGAACAGTTTAAAAAATATATATATTTCCGTCTACAACCCATCTTGCCCCCCCCCCCCCCAGGTATATATAACACTCATTGTGAAATTGATAAAAAGAAAGTGATAGTTATTAAATCGGTAAAATGGTGATACAAAAAAAAAAAAATCATGTAATTATTCCCTGCTTCTTCCCCTTTAGTTCCCCCCCCCCTCAACCCCAATTATATCTGACACTTAGTGTAATTTTTTCATAAATTGTACGCGATTATACAAATTTTCATTAAAATCGGTAAGAAGGTGATATAAAAAAAATATTTTCTTTCAATCTGGTCCTACCCGCCCCCCCCCCCTTCCTCCAGGTATATACTAAGTGAACGTCGTACTAAATCAATTGAAATTTCTGTTCGTTTGAGCCGTTTTTGAGATACCAACTTTTACAAAGCTTGGCATAATTAATTGTTGACCAGAAAACAACAATTACATGCAAAATGATATTTAAAAGAAGGTTAACATGGAAAAAAAAAAAAAAAAAAAAAAATCATGCAGCTGTTTTTAAAGGAACGCACTTGCAAGACCTGAAATTGAGCTATTGATACAGGATGCCTATCAATTTTCCTGAACTAACCAACTATATCATTCGAAAGGACATCTAATAGAGTATTTATACAGCAATTTTGAAGAAAATCGTTAGAGCCGTTTTTGAGATACGGACTGAGATACCACTTCCGGTTTCCAATTCTCATTAAAATTTGATAGCCATAAGATCCCCCCCCCCCCCCCACATACACACATACACTGACCAATTGCCAAAAACCATTTTTTTTTTTTACTCAGGAGACCTTAAAACATGTAAATCAGATGAAATCTCGATATCGAATTTTTGGACCGAATACAATACTTCCATTACCTACGGTAGTAGGGAGTAGGGTAATGGAAGTTAAAAAAAAAAGAAAAAATGTAGAAAATTATCTGATATCATTAGAAGAATCTGCCGCACTTGTGTTTGTGATTCGATGACTATTAATAATAAAATCCATAAAAACTAGAGTGTTTCAACAGTTCTCTATCAGTATTGCAAAACAAACAAGAGAGATTAATTTCAAATATAACCTAAAATTTGACTAAAATTTCATATTAAAAAAAAAAAAAAAAAAAAAAAAAAAAAACTCGAAAATTGAGAAGGCACAGTTTATTAGATCTATATCTTAAAGTGCAAGCGTAGGAGAAGAAGCAGCACAAAATTTAGATGATAAATTTATTTTGAATTACTGAAAACTGCTTTTTTTTTTTTTTTTTTTTTTTTTTCATGAAATTTTAATTATATTTTAGTCTGTATATTTGAAAATAACGTCTGTTATACGTACAGAAATTTGAATAAACACCATAAAATGCAAGAACATGCAACAATTATTTCAGGTCGAAATAAGACATGATTCTTCGTCAGGTGGACAAAGTAGGCACGAGTGCTGCAAACAAAAATGCGTTGTCGCTTTGTTAGAAATTCTCGGTCATTTCTTCTATTCAGTTTATTTCTTTACCTTATACGCATAACTAAGAAATTTATACATCCAGCTTAGGGATTCAGAAAATGACTATTCGTTCTAGATGAAGGTAGAATATATATATATATATATATATATATATATTGTCAGCGTAATTTCTTAAGAGAAAAAAATAGAAACATACTGCAATTAAGATATGATTCTACACATTTTTCTATCCATATGCTATTTTTAAATCCTATTTTTTTTTCAATAAATAGTAAGTATATGCTATTTCACCAAGCACTACTATTAAATTAAAAACTAACACTACCTATAAAAAAATTTTTAAATTTATAACATTACATTATTAATTTTCATTCTGCATAGTAATGTTATTTATAATTCCATTTCTCTATATATTAAAAAAAAGTTACTGTCACTGGCGTCAAATTTTTTGTCTGCGACAGCATCTTCTAGCGGAGGGCAGGGTCCTTCGCGTCATGAGAGGTATCAATGTGTTCCGAATACTCCAAGGGAGACATTTCAGCTGCTTAGAAATTTCTATCATTCTAATTAAAGAAGTTATTAACTAAAAACGACAAGTTTATGAAGGAACTCTATTTGCCATTTTGAAAAAAGTGACCTTGTTCTTCTGTCATGAAGTCATTTTACACGGGAAAATTAAAATATGATCCATGGTTGTATGTATGTAGGTAGGTAGGTTGGATTTAACGTCGCACCAGTACTGAGCTATGGGTAATTGGCGACGGTCTTGGATGTACCCCTGGAGATGTTCCGGAGACATGCAATCACAATTTTCCCGCTTTGATGATCCCCAGAGTTATAGTGTGGACGAGAACATGGAGGACTTACGACAGATTTTACGTGCACCAGCCACACGACGGTCTTTGACCAGCTCAAGTATCGAATCGGCAATCTTACAATTACGCGCTTGGCGCTTTACCGACTAGGGTACCGCGGCTCGAAATAAATAACATTTTGTCTCTATTTTTAGCAAATTAATTTTCTTACACAGGAAAATTAAAATATGATCCATGGTTGTAGGTAGGTAGATAATTAGGTAGGTTGTGTTGATGTCGCACCATTACTGCGCTATGGATAATTTGCGACGGTCTGGGACGTACCCATACGGATGTTACGGAGACATGCCAACACAGTTTTGGTCCTACACGAAGGGGATGGCTCCCCCGCTTCGGTGGCCCCCAGATGTATAATTTTGATGGGA
Organism: Salticus scenicus; assembly: GCA_963930645.1. Taxonomy (NCBI): domain Eukaryota; kingdom Metazoa; phylum Arthropoda; class Arachnida; order Araneae; family Salticidae; genus Salticus; species Salticus scenicus. The sequence goes on along the minus strand of CAWVNO010002962.1, from coordinate 107,234 downwards.
ACATGGAGGATATTGCGGCCACAACATATTTTACGTGCACCAGTTACCATTAGTGTACACGATGGTCTTTGGCCGGCTCGAGAACCGAACCCGAAATCTTCCAATTACGAGCTCGGCTCGCTACCAACTGGGGTACCGTGGTCCGGATCTAAAGTTGTAAAAAAGAAATAAAAGGGCTCATATACTAAAGCTGTAATGCAAAATGGTCTAGATATTTCTTTCAATTAATATATATATATATATATATATATATATATATATATATATATATATATATGGCATTGAATATGAGGACTTCCATAATAATTTTCTGCTTTTGGCTTGTTATATGCACGATTAATATTCCTTTTCAGGGAAAGAAAGCAGCGAATAGGTCGGCAGAGCTCTGCATGTGTTAATAAGTAAAGTGTGTCTGGGGGAGGCGAAGCCTCCCTCGGGGGTTGGTGAGCGGAGCGAGCAGGGGGCACAGCCCCCTAGTGTATAAAATAAAACTTGTAAGTTCCTAAATTGTTTACTAAAATTCCGATTATACGTCGGCTCATCAAAATATTCTTTTATGGCAGTCTAATGGAAATGGAAGAGGTATATCTTACATTAGTAAACAAATATTTCATTTTATTCTTATTTGTCTTAATCTTTTAAATATTACCTTTTTACATGCATTTAAACATCTTTGGGCCGAGTTTTCATAGAATAAAAAGACACAAGCTCTTTTTTACCACCTGCAAAAAACGCAAAGGTGTTTCCTATGTTATGTTCAGTGTAAAATGAAGATTCTTTTTAAAATACCGATCATGGACTTTAATGCATCAGAAATATTTTTGCAAGTTCCTCTACACGCATTAGTTGCTATAATTATATCATTTTCAATACAGAATATCGATATGTCATAGAAAACTTGAATTAGGTATATCAGCTCCAAGTCCTTTAATAAGTTTTTCGGGTGACTTTTTTTTCCGACGTACGAATATTTAGATACACGTTATAAATCACCATTGCACGAACTGTATAGATTGTGGTGACTATAGTACTTATAACTTCTTACTGGGACACAAAGGAAAATTCTTTATCGTTATGGCCTATAGGCTCAAATTATTTAAAGCACATAGCGTCTAAACGCCTTATTCAAATGAACTAAAAATTTATATACATATTATAAGTTACTGTCACACGAACTGTATTAATTATAGAGAATCTTGCACTGATAGTCCTTTTTAAAGAAAAAAAACGATTTTTTTTTTATCATTATGGATTATGACCTCAAACTCTAAAGTGTGATAGCATATAAATGTCTTATAAGATGGAGCTAAAAATTAAAAAAATACTGGGGGTATTGCTTGACAACGTTTCTTGATAACACGTATTAAATTTCGAAAATAATAATAGCACCATTTTTTGCTATATCTTATAACGATTTTTTTATTCATCAGGGCGACCTAACTATTTTCTGTGACTTTTTTTATAGTGAAAAATACTGTAAAAAACACCCTGTTATATTTTTCTCTTTTGTCTATTTAACGGCATCTCTTATTTTACTTTACTTATACAACCGTTAACCGTCGGAAAGTCGTATGAAGTCACTCAAGATTTTACTATTTTTGCGATGATATGTGTGTGTGATCACGATAGCGCCTAAACGCTTTGTTCGAATTTGTTTGCTGAAAGTTGGTTCGAATGACCCTATTGATTTTGGTGAATCTAGAACTTATAGTTTTTTTTTTAAGTACACAAAGAAAAATTCTTTATCCTTTTGTCCTATGGCCTAAATGTTTTAAAGTGCGATAGCGTCTAAACGCCTTATTTAATTGAGCTGAAACTTTATACACATATTATAGATCAGGAGTGTTCAACTTCAACCCACGGCCCGCGAGGAGACTAGCGATATGTAAAGTTTGACAACTTTGGTTAACAGATTAAAAATAAATAAATCCGTTCTGACTTTTCAAAAAAAAAAAAAAAAAAAAAAAAAACTTTCAACGGTTATGTTAGCAAAAGAATCACACTGTTATAATGAAACCTTATTAGATCCATTATTCATTCTTTTTATTATAGTTATTAAGGTATAGTCTTTTTTTTTTTTTTTTTTTTTTTTTTTTTTTTTTGCGTTATTGCTAATTTATGAAGGAAAATAATTTAAATTAATATATTCAGCTCTGAATCTTCACCCTGCTCTCTCTCGAAAAAAGGCATTTCATTAAAATTCATGCACTCACAAACATACACATGTGTGCATATACGATGCGGCGGCCCCGGCCCGCCTAAATAAAACAGATTTTCAGTGCGGCCGCCAAGTGTTTTGGGTTGGACAGGCCTCTTATTAGATCACCGTCACACGAATTGTATATATTTTGGTTAATTTATCATTCATAATTTTTTTACAGGGACACAACAAAAAATTCTTTTTCATTATTATCTACGGGATCAAATTATTTGAAATGCAATAGCGTAAAATTAAACAATACAGAAAAATACTGAAACGGCCTATTATAATTTTCATTTTTGTTTATTTAATGATTGGTCTTGCTTTAATATATACTCTTTAGCAAAAAAAGGGACGCACCAAGAAGGAGTAATGCAAACTGGACACAAATTGACATACATACAGGTTTTGATGGAATCAAGCACCGATTCATCATTATCGTCGATCCTACGTGCAACTGGTACTTCAGTGACTTCAAATAACCTTAATAGGGGGGTATTTGAAGGGAGCTCAACCGGGGTTAAGCTCAGTCCCCGGATCTCTCTTCGATTGACGACGTTTTGAGCATCATAAAAAGGGTCCTACAACCAGCTCGGGATTTTACCAATCTAACGCAACAATTGGACAGAATTTGGCACGATACTTCACAGGAGCACATCTGCCAACTCTATCAATTAATATCAAGCCAAATAACTGCGTACATAAGGGCCAGAAGAGGATCAACACGTTATTGACTTGTTTACTTTGTGAGGCCCTTTCTCTTGATTAAATCATTCAAATTTTCTGAAGCTGTAATCAATTGTTTTTCTCCACATGTACATCACATCTACCATTATTTGTCCCATTCGGACCCCCCCCCCCCACTTCCACCTCATCTACAAATTTTTGTCCCCACTTCATCTTGGTGTGTCTTTTTTTTTCCCCTTTGGGGTAACATGAAATTAAAAAACTCTTTATTAATTTTATTAACAATTTTCAAATTGATGCTAGTATTTTAATTTAGTCAAAATACGATTTAAAAGAGAACACATGGTAAATCACTTGGTTAAAATATATTATAATCATTTTAAAAGTAAATTTAGCTCTTTGTGTATATAAATAGGAAATAAAGTGCATATAATTTGTAATTAAGCGTATTGTAGTGAATCTCAGTAATATCTGTATAGTAAACTTAATTTAGTTTTTTTTTTTTTTTTTTTTTTTTTTGTGTGTGTGTGTGTGTGTGGTATCAATAAAAGAAGGTGAAACGTAACTTTTATACGAGGCCTTTCTAAAGGATTCTGATCCATAGTCACGTGAGATTTAGGGAAAACCACAGAAAATTACATAAGCAGCTAAGCCAGCAAGTATGACTGACCTGGTTTCGAATCCCACCTTTCCTGTTTACCAGCTTCGTAAGTAGAACTTCACAGCTTTTGGTGGTACCACTTCAAATAACAACCGCACATAAACCGTAGTGTATCCAAATACTTTTATATGCCCCTGTAAATGAATTATAAGTGCAGCACGTACGACTTTTCACAGAGAACATATTATTTTATACGTCATAAAATTTTAGTTTTATTGGACGATCAATTTATATTTAAATAATTTACAGCACAGACAGACTTACAGACAAACCGAAATCATTAACATTTTGTTTTCTTTCGAACAATCATGAAAGTATTGAAACAAATTTCAACTTTTATTTTGCAAAAATTTTTAACGTGATTTTAAGGGTTTGTAAAATACAGAGGGCTTCAAAATATAATTATAATAAAAGATCGCATAAAACATGTTTCCAACAAAAAATATTTCATTGTTTGATTTTAAGATTTACTATGATAAAAAAAAACAATAAACTACAGAAGATCCATACAAACGAAATTATAAAATTTGTTCCACTGTTTACACATTTTGGATTATATATATATTTCCTGTTTTAACTTATGCTCCAGAAACTTAATTATTAATGAGTAAAATTATACAAAAGCTTCAAACAACACAGAGATGCATGGAGATATGCATGTTAAGATTCACCTGAAGACAGGGCCCGACTTGGACTACCTGGAGCCCCGGGGCAAGCTTATTCTGGGGGGCCCCCTTGCAGTGGCATAAGAGGTCTTTAGGTTGCAATATTTCTGCTTATGCCTGTTGGGGGCCCTTCCAGAAGGGGGGCCCAGGGCAACTGCCCCGCATGCCCTGGCGTTAATCAGGGCCTGCCTGAAGAGACAGAAAGCGAAACACATGGATTAGGGAGCAAACCAAAGTTACTGATGCCTTTCATAGAGTTAAGAAGTTAAAATGCAGCTTTCCCACTCTTAACAAAGAAAAAAATTCAAGGACTTTTCAAGGCCTATTTGAAATTTTTCAAGGACTAAGGGAAAATCGCAGAACGCTAGGTATACACACAAAACTTTAGTAACTACTTTCATTAGTAATATATTTTTCACAATTAGAATAACTTTGCCTGCTTTCACAATACATTTTTGATGGATTGACCAAATTAACTTTTACAAGAGTCAAAAACGATTAGTTCAGGATTTGGAATCATTATGATTATTCCAAAGTTTTTAGGTTTGAGTCCTGGTCTAGTCACTTTCTGCTCAAAATTAATGACCAGTCCATCAAACAGGTATGAGACTGGCAAAAAAAACCAAATAAGTCGAAACTATATGCAAAAGCAAGACAATGAAATAAGAATTTTATGACAAAATCATTATATTAGACAATGGCGTGCACATGTGGAGATGGAGATAGTTTAGCAATGACAGAATTCGCGATAAGCACGTCTACTGGAGTGGAAAATTCAAGGATTTTCAAGGACTTTGCACAAAATTCAAGTACTTTCAAGGGCCCTGGAAAAAGAAAATGAAATTCAAGTACTTCTTAAGGACTTTCAAGGACCGTGGGAACACTGAGCTAGAATGAGCACCTTGCTAGAAGAAACGGCGATAGATTGGATCATCGAAGTCCTATTTTGGATTCCGAGAGATAAGGAAAGATCAGGGGGGAAAAAAATGTGTCGTTCGAGAAATGAGATTGTGAAGTTAGGAAAAGCGGAATGAAGAAAAATTTCAGGAAACAGGGTAGATTGGGATCATCTAGGGAAGACCTTCATCTTGCAGTGGATTGACAAAGGCTGATATTGATAACATGTTATGTATATAAATATTTTATTAAAAAAAATTGGTCGGGAGATATAGATAGCGTTTGTTGTTTCACGGCATTTCGTCGAAATGCTTTTGCCAGGTTTGATCCCAGGTGCGCTCATCGGCCAAACCGTTCAGAGTTTTCCGTGGTTTTCTCCGAAACTAGCGTAAATACTGGCTAAGACCCTTTAGAAAGACCCCTCACGGAGGGCACTTCCCCTCAGGCCTAGGATCCTGGCCTTACTTCCCAAACACCGTAGTGCTTGGACAAAGTGTTAATCGGTAGAGCACTAATTGAAATTTACGAAAAAAAAAACTTTTTTTGTCAAATTTTTCATGTAAAGACCTGTGATTTGTGATAACTGTGCATGTGCACACTCGTATCAATCCCCGATCGCATACCTTTATTCTTTATTGGAAGAGATAGCGTCTATTGTCTCAAGTCAATGAGGTGCGTCGGAGTACCCGCATTTTGTCACGGGCATCTACACAGTGTTGCAAGATTGGGGACGTTTTTTATTCAACTACCACAATAATTTTGAGAAGTGATATTCGATATATGTAAAAGATGAAAAATCTTCGAAGCGATTGGGCAACAGTTACAATTAAAAAAAATTATTGGTGGATATTGAATTAAAAAAGTCCCCAATCTGGCAACACTGCCTCTACAGTAGTTTTAAGTTTGGATTAGAACCCAAATGAAAAACAATAATTTTTAATTTTTCGATGAATTCTCTTCCGCTTTTGAATTAAAATCTAAATTAAAAGCCCCGTCAAGAAATAAACCAAATACATTAAACTCAAATTTATTTATTTATTTAACTGTAAGAACGTGTAAAAAATAGTTTAAACCATAATTTTGAATCCGATTGTCTACAAAAGATTCAATTAATAACTAGTATGTTGTGGCCACCACAAGACTTTCTTCTATATTTTCCTATAGAAATTCACTCAATAACAATATTAAAAAAAAAAAAAAATTCCAAGTTTTTTTTTGTTAAAAGAAAAAAAAATCGATAACTTTGTTTCAAATTATCACATATTTATAGTTCAACCATTCGTTTTAAAGGTACTGACGAGACCTTTCGAAAGATACCCATCTTGAAAATGTACCCCCCCCCCCGGGGGATACTTCCCCAGGGGGGGGGGAAGCTATGCCCCCACATGCACGAAATTTTTTCCCTAATTAACTGCTACTATTATCAATAATTCACATTAATTTTACAATCACAGGTTAAGAATAACTCTCATTATGTACATTTATACGAAATTTCGTCCGATATCGCCATGTTAAAAATTTAGAAAAAATACGATCACAGCGCCTCCTGTCGAGCGATTGATCCCCAAATCTAATCAGCACCAGTTTATGTCAAGGGCCAACAAAATACCAAGTTTGGTTAAATTTCGTTAATTTTTCTTTTTTTTTAATTACTATTTTTTTTTCTAAGTTTTTTTTTCGCAAAAAGTGAAAAAAAATGGATAACTTTGTTTTAAATTATCACAGATTTATAATTCAACCATTCGTTTTAAAGGTATTGACGAGACCTTTCGAAAGATACCCATCTTGAAAATTTACTCTACTCGAGGGGGGACTCCCCCCTCCCCCCCCGCAGGGAGGTTCACGAGGCTCCTACACACACAAAAATTTTTTCCCAGTTGACTATCTCTATTATAAATAATTCTTGTAAATTTCAAAATGATCACTAAAAAATAATTCTCTTTATGCACATTTATACAAAATTTTGTCCTATATCACCATGTTTAAAATTTAGAAAAAGCAGGATGGCAACGCAACCTGTAAGACAAAATTTTTACCAAAAGTTGATAGGCACTAATTTATGTCAAGATGCAACTACATACTAATTTGTATGAAATTCTGTACAGTAGTTCCTGAGATACAGTTGCCACAAAATTTTGTCACACACACACAGACAGACTGACAGACAGACATTTTCTAAAAATGGTCAAATCGTGTTCTACAGCTCTCAAAACGTGTAAATACATCAAAAACCCGAGGTCGAAAATTTTTACGAATCCAATACTTTCTTCTATTGAATATAGAAGAAAGTAAAAATGACGCGAAAGTAATATTGAATTATATTCATGATGCTGACGCATGTAAGAAAAATTGCTAAAAATAATTCGAACTCTCTCTCTCTAAATTTAACTTTTGAACGGTTTGAACTTTTTCTCAGAAAATAGTGGCTTTTGTTTAACTTAATCTTTTTACTAATTATTAATCCAACACATTAAAGTCGATTTTTAAATATGTCAAAGTTTTTACAATTACATACAATAATTATCTTCTCCCTCAATTTAAATGAAAGAAAATTGTTACAAGTTTATTTTTTACGACATAAAAAGAAATATATATTTATTATTCGTATGCAAATAAATTTATTGTCATGGGATTATTTTGAGAACTAGCCTTTTTTTTCCGCAAGCTTCGGAGAAAACCATAAAAAACCCCCAATGGCTAGATGGACGAAGGCGATTTGGGATTAAACCCGACTTCTCCAGCCTACCAGCATCGAGAACAGAACCGCTCGACCAATGAAAAAGGCTTTTTTATTGAAAGTCCAAAAAATAGTATTAAGCACTCTCAAATAATTTGTTAAAAATTATATTGTTAATAAATAAGTTAATTTATTTTATTTTTTCTTTTCACTAAATATTTTAAACTAATTTTTATATATAAAACCTTTCTACTTTCTCTTACCCATAGGGCCGAGAAAGTATTGTTTTAGGGTCAAATTTTCGAACGTGAGTTTTTGTTATATTTACATGTTCTGAGGTCCACTGAATACGAAAATCATGTTTTTAGCGAATGGTCTGTGTGTCTGTCTGTTATCAGCATATCTCAAGAACAAATAGTTGCAGAAATTCCAAACTCGGTATTCTAAATGTGTATCATATGGGGATGCTACCCTAAGCTTTTCGTTGAGATGAAGCAAATGGTTCGTGTACAGGGACACTCAAAAGTATTCAAATCATTACGTCTATGGGGGAAATTGAGGGTAAGTAGAGTTTAACATCTATAGACTGCACTAAACCAAATGAAACGAATATATATTTTGTGTAATAGAGATAGTGAACTGGTTAAAAAAAAATTGTGTATGTAGGAGCCTCGTCTCCCCATGGGGGGGGGAAGTCCCCCCTCGAGGGGAGTAAATTTTCATGATAGGTATATTTCAAAAGAGCTCGCCAATACCTTTACAACGAATGGTTGAACCATCGATCTGCGATAATCTATATATATAAAAGAGTAAACTCACTGATTCACTCACTGACTCAACAAGGCTGTGGCGATCCTATGGGGGATAGAGTCACAATTTTTGGTGAGCAGGTTGATTTTAGGACCCTGACGCTCACTAAGACGGGATTTTGCGAAATACCCCCCGTTCCCCCCCGGGGGGGCAGAAGGCAAAAATCACCTTTATAAGCATATCTCGGCTCCAAATTTCTTCACGGTGAAGAAATTGCAGATGGGGAGACTAGGCTTGAATACAAAAAAATCATTTTCTGCAATTTTGGAATTTTTGATTTTTTTGGGGGGAAGGGGGTGAAAATGATTATCGGAGTTGCTGAAGAAAAAAACACCTTTATAAGCATAACTCGGCTCCAAATTGCTTCACGAGGAAGATATTGCAGATGGGAAGACTAGACTTGAATACAAAAAAATCATTTTCTGCGATTTTGGATTTTTGGATTTTTAAGGGGAAAAAGGGGTGAAAATGATTATCGGAGTTGCTGAAGAAAAAAACACCTTTTTAAGCATAACTCGGCTCCAAATTGCTTCACGAGGAAGATATTGCAGATGGGAAGACTAGACTTGAATACAAAAAAATCATTTTCTGCGATTTTGGATTTTTGGATTTTTAAGGGGAAAAAGGGGTGAAAATGATTTTCGGAGGTGCAGGAGGCAAAAACACCTTTATAAGCATAACTCGGCTCCAAATTACTTCACGATGAAAAAATTGCAGATGGGGAGACTAGACTTAAGTACAAAAAAATCATTTTCTGCGATTTTGGAATTTTGGATTTTTAAGAGGGGAGAGGGGCTGAAAATGATTTTCGAAGATGCAGAAGGCAAAAACCACCTTTATAAGCACAACTCGGCTCCAAAATGCTTCACGGTGAAGAAACTGCAGAGGGAGAGACTAGACTTGAAAACAAAAAAATTATTTACTGCGATTTTGGAATTTTGGATTTCTAAAGGGGGAAGGGGGTTTAAATGATTTTCGGAGGCGCATAAGGCAAAAACACATTTATAAGTATAACTCGGCTCCAAATAACTTCACAGTGAAGAAATTGCAGATGGGGAGACTAGACTTGAATACGAAAAAATAGTTTCCTGCGATTTTGGAATTTTGGATTTTTAACGGGAGAAGGGGGTATAAATGATTGTCGGAGGCAAATTTAGAAAAATACAGATTTTCGAGTAAAAGTAATAGCTCAAAGATGTAAAAAAAAAAAAAAAAAAAAGAAAAAAAAAGAAAAAAAAACCCCGCCAAGCGTCTTCTTGAAAATATTTCCAAAAACTCATTTTTTGATTTTTTCCGATTTTTTTTAGGGGGGAGGGGGGCAAAAAATAAAAATAGTGTCAGATTGTTCAAAATTGGTACATAGAGGTTTTCGATACTTACAAATCGATTGCGGATATTTTCGAATTTGTAAAATTATTAGAAGGGGTGGGAAGGGGGGCAGTATGGGGGGCTATGGGCAAAAACAAATAGAAATACAGTTACGCCGTTCAAAATTGGTACAGATAGGTTTTAAAGGCCTGCAAGTCGAATGGGGATATTTTCGAAAGTGTAAAGTTATTAGGAGGGGCGAGAAGGGGGAGGGGAGAGGGGGGGCAAAAAAATAAAAATAGAGTTAGATCGTTCAAAATTGGTATATAGAGGTTTTCGATACTTACAAATCGATTGCGGATATTTTCGAATTTTTAAAATTATTAGGATAGACGGGAGGAGGGGGGGCGAAGGGGGAAAGTAATAGAAATAAGAGTTAGAGCATTTTGGGAATTTTTTCCGAAGGCAGTGAGAACCCGGTGCGACATCTTTCCTAATAAGATTTTTTTTCTGTTTTTTTTCACGTGATAAAAATTAATGCAATTTTGATAATTCAGTAATTATAGCGATTCATTTAAAAATAGGGACCAGCGAAGCGGGCGTTGCCTGCTAGTTTAAAATAAACTTATAATTTTTTTTTTTTTTTTTTTTTTTACATTTTTAACAACAACAACAACAACAAAAAAATGTAATATATTGAGAATAAATTAAAAATTTTTGGGGGGTATTTAGTGTTATATTACTTCTCTAATATGGAAACTGTGTGCATTATCATGGGAGATAATTTTTTTAAAAAATAATTTTAATAAATTATTTTTACTGAGTGAATTTGTATAGAAAAATATAGAAGAAAGTCGTGTGGTGGCCACAACACACTAGTTATTTGTTGATAGTGGATATATGCTTTACTAATAATATTTTACCATTTCCAGGAAAGCTGTTCGGGAATTGAAATAAATTCTTCATAGAGATATGGTAAATAATGTATGTTTTAAACTAAATATACATCACTTGTTTTTTGTAGATTAATGAAACGGGGGGGTTAAGGGGGCTGTAGCCCCCCCCTCACACAGAACTAATTATCATATAAAACTCTTCCTAAGCCTAATTTGAATTGTTTAACATAGGTTATCATAACACTACTCGTTATCTTACTTCTTAATCTCCAACCTGTATTTATAGTATTAAATTTCAGGGTAAGAGAAAGTAGTGTGAGTCTGTGAGTGACACACCAGATTATTTATACTAAATGTATTTTAAAACAGATTTTTTTAATAAAGACCCGAAACAATAGTACGGGTATTTAGTAATCTCAACTAATTTATTAGAAATATATATATATTTTATAAATCACATCAGTTTTCTATTTACTTATTTATTTTATTTGTAATCATTCATCGAATTTTTTTTTTAAATAAAAGTATTTAAAGTTTAAGTATTAAAAATTCTCACGTATGATAAATAAAGTAGTTTTTAATTAGATTTATTTTTATTAAACTAGAGGGTTCTACCCCCAGCTCTCTCCGATCACCAGTCCTCGAGGGAGGTTTCGCTCCTCTCGCGGGGCTTTACCCACATAATTGCCGCTTGGCTTTTGATTGAATAGGAATATTGATAACATATAACATAAGACAAAAGCAGAACAATATTATAGAAATCTCCATATTTGCCATCACGTTGAAATACATAATCTATATAAATAAAAAGAAGAATCTCTGTGTGTGTCTATGTCTGTTTGCGCTCGGGTGTTCACACTACTGATTGCAGAGCTACAAAACTTGGCAGATGGATACCTGAGCCCCTACAGGTATGCACCTCACCGAAAATTTTTCGAATTTGAATATTATTAATTTTTTTTTTCCTATTTTAAATATTGGCTTCTGTGTTTCACCTTTCTAAAATTTATTCTTTCATTTTAATCATCTGCATATCTTAGCAGCGAAATTATCATCATTATTAAAAATTTATAGTATTTATCAGGAAAAATAGTTATTTATAGTAGGAAGGATTAAAATAATTAAAATTTGTTTTTTTTTTATTCATTTAATTATTTTTAAAAGAAAATCTACTTTTTATTTTATTTATTATGTTCGTCAGAATCATATGGTAATATTGTGTAAAGAGCGAGGGCAATAAAATGTATGCTTCCCAAACTAAAATAAATAGATTAATAGATGCTGAGATACAGTCATTTTTAAAATAATAGTTCTTAAATAATAGCAGATCCACCTGTCATCAATAAATACCCAAATTGAAGTGCTCGTGAAAGACCTTTCTGTAGGCAATAGGAATATGGACCCGATGCAGTGTGGGCGAGAAAAGAACTGCTGTAGGCAGTGGGTACCGTACCCGAACTTATGAAGTAAAGTAAAGTTAGCGCGATTTCAATGTAGGTATTTTTTTTTTTCTCTTTTTTTTTTATTTATAATGTTATATAAAAATTGTGATTCAATTATTTTGAAAATTCATTTAAATATAGTGACCAGTAACGCGGGCGTAGCCTGCTATTCTATAGAAATAAAGAGAAGTGCCTGTGTATTTGTCTGTACTCTGGTGCTCACACTACTGATTGCAGAACTATAAAACTTGGCAGATGAGTATCTGGAACTCTGCAGGTGTGCACATGATAGAGAATTTTTCAAATTTCAAATATGAATTTTTATAATAATAATAATAATAATAATTATTTTTTTGTTACAGTTTTAAACATTGCCTTCTCTATTTTTTAATTCTTTCATTTCAATCACGCTATTTATTTTTTATTTATTTAATTCATTCATTCAAAGACAAAATCTTTTTTTTTTTCCCTTCTTTTTTTTATTTATTATATTTATTGCAAATCAAATGGTAATGCAGTAGAAAAATTAAGTATATTAACTTTTAAATTTAAAAACTTATTTATAACAGTTGTGTCTGTATAATTTTTATATTAAACAAATACTTATTTTTCCTTTATATATACATATATTAAGACAAAAGACAAAAAGAAAATCGAAAAAAGATTTATTATTTTACAATGTTGAAATTTTGTACTTCAACTTATGGTATAGGGATATTTAACTGATTGTAAAGGGATTTTTTGTATGACGACCATATAAATGCATATATACATATACAATTCTTAAAACCTAATCGAATAAAATATTTGAGGGATTTGATAAATATTTTTACTTTTCTAATGCACTTTTATAGTTTCCTATAATCATGGATGAAAGTAAAAAATTTTCGCTGGACTGAAGTAAATATATATATATTTTGTAATATTGGGTAAAATATAATAAACTCATACATAATGTATATAGATATTCAAAACATACATTTCCAAAGGTTACATTAATAAGCATAAGTATGAAAACTTAGGAAAATTATTTATTAATATAATTGAATTAACATTAATAGGGATTATAACACATAAAAAAAGACTGAATTCAGTCAATAGACTGAAAACTTTCACCCATGCCTATAATGTCTGATATTCGTTTGTGTATGTATAAATAAGTTATATGTGTGTAAATATTTATTAAATGCAATAACATCAGTTTTCTTTTTTGTAATTCTTAGTTTTGGTTAATATTCTAATTGAAACTTACTCATTGCTTTGAAGGCTTGATTTTTAAGTAAAGAAGAAATAGCACATTTTTTTTTTTTTTTTTTTTTTTTTTTTTTAGCAAAGAATTTAAACGTAAGATTATGCATTTGTGTGAGTCAACTGTCATGTAATTTAGTAAATGATATTCGACAACAGATATATTTTGCTAAATATGATGAATTATTATTATATAACAAAAGATTTATTTTTCCCAGATGAGTGTATAGGATGAATAAAATCTGAAATTTTGCACCACCTCCTTAAATAAGTAAATTTTTGTATTCAAAAAAAAAGTGAAACATATGCAAGATGAGTATATCTTGATTTTTAATACAAGCTTATTGCTATAGAAATTAGAAGCAAGCAATTTTCAATAAAATATAAAACACAAGGATTTTTATTTCTTTTCTGGACTCCCCCCCCCCCCCCAAGCAAATAACTATATTCAGGGGTAACTGTGAATACATAAAATCTGAAATTCTGGAATTTAAAATCAAATATCGGAAATAAGGTAAATTACTTGAATGCAATCACCTTTGTATATTTAAAAATAAATAAATAAATAAAATAAAATAAATTGTACAAGACCCTAAATAAATTTATTAGTAAAATAAATAAAAATTTAATGTTAATATAAAAAGGGAAGAGAAATATACAGGATGGATGACATCTACATTCATATATTTTCGACATTTGATGTACATCTCATGTGTAAGCGAAAAAATACATTAAAAAAATGCTTACTTACTCTCTTGATCAATGAACTAATGAGAAGCAGAAAATATAACCAACAAAGACACACCAACAGACAGAAAATATTTTATAAATTTCTGTCTGAAGACATGTTTAGCTAGCATTCATTCTTTTTAAATTTTCCCAGGGAACAGGCATCAAACTTCACATCATATTCAGCTTCAGATAGTAGACAGTTTATAATAGAGAAAAAAATACTTACAATGATCTATAAATTTTATCAATTTCAAAATACTAGAACATGATTAAAATATAAATACTACTGGAATTTTTCTCAGATGAGAGTGGAAAATAAACAAAAGCTGAAAATTTGTACAACTCCCAAAATAAACTTATCAATAAATAAAATCTGAATTTTAAAATAAAAGGTAAGAGACACATATACACAATGCATGTACATCAAATATTGAAAATATATTATGTAGATCTCATGAATAAGGAAAAAAATACATTCAAAAGATGCTTACTTACTCTCCTTGAAAATTCTTGAACAAAGGAACCGGAAGCAGAAAATATAACCAGCAAAGACGCACCAACAGACAGAAAATATTTTATAAATTTTTGTCTGAAGATATGTTTAGCTAGCATTTATTCTTAAATTTTCCAGGAACAGGCATCAATCTTCACATCATATTCAGCTTCAGATAGTAGATAATTTATAATACAGAAATAGTACTTATTGTACAACTGCGATAACTTGGCACGCGAATCACGTGATTTCAGATGATTCCATGAATGAAATAAGGTGAGGATTGTGTTTCCATGGTAACACAGAGTAGAGTGGCTTCCAGATTTGGCGTTGTTAGCCCGTTTCTTAGTGTGAAATTATAATTTGAAGTTGTTGAAACTTAATGTTTGGATGTATTTTTAATTATTATTTAAAAGAAGTGTTCGGAGGTACTATTGTTTACAAATTTTAAAGTTTCGGCAATCAAATAATATTCAAAAAGAAATTTTGATTTTTAAAATAAAGCAATCTTAATGGCTTCCGAGAAGTAATTTTTAAGTACAATCATTATCAGCAGAAAGGGATGAAAGAAGTAACTTAATTAAACTTTAAAAAAGTTTATTTCTACAATGTATGAAATAAAAGAAACCATGATTAATACCATTACAGTTTCGATAAAATAAACATTAAATTATTGTAATTGTCATTAAATAACATGACATAATCATATAATGGTTGTAATAAAAGTAGAAAGAAAGAAATTTAATTAATCATGATAGTTAATATTTACAAAACATTCAATTATGATATATTTTTAGATTTAAATAAATAAACTAATCATGATAGTGAATGTCTATTAAAAAAAAAAAAAAGGAACTGTTTTACGTATACTTTGAGAAGTTAAAAGGTAAACGAGTAAATTTTAGGGATTCAGTTAATTTAAATACTAGAAATAAACATTGAACACAAATTATAAGCAATGTTTAAAGATATTTTGATTTATCGATTTTCTGCATATCTGATAAAATAATTATAAGAAATAATTAAAACAATATTTAATTTGACAAAAATTTAGCAATATTCTATTTAATTAGCAACAATAGACACTTTGATTGCTCGTATAGGTGCCAAAGAAGCTGGTAAGTCGAAGAATTGTTTGGCGAAAAGAACTGCCGCCAAGCATCATTTGTATTTCATTCGGCCGCCCCTTCTTCAAAATGAACACTTCCAAGGTCGTATGCCATCTTTTCGCGGTTTCACAGTACAATGATCTGATTAGATAGGTACTAACTCAAAAAGAAAATAAAAGGCAAAAAGTGGAAAAATTCATATTAGCAGCCAATGGTTAGCAATAACTATTTCATTATTTCATTAGTGGCTAACTTTGTTTTTAAAGGTAAAATTTCTAAATAAAGGTCGGTAATATTAAGAGAAAATAAACACAAAGTAAAATTATTTAGTCAGTAATAAACAAATCAATTGTGTACAAAATATGGAATAACTGTCTTTTATAGTTAAATTAAGATTGTATATACAGAGTAAAGGGGGGGGGGGAGGCTTTAAAATATATTTTATAACCCTCTTAAGTGGCCCTGTGGCTACTGAAAATTTCTGTTACTAAGTTAGGGCAGCAATTACACGAAAAGGAGTCAAAAGATTCACATCATTTTAAAAATTTTCTGTCAAGCATACAATTACAAGTTATCAAGTGTGATTCTGATTAAACCAATTTTCTGGACTACATATACAATTTTCTGAAACACTTTCATACTTACATAAATCCTTATTTTTAATACACGCATATAGATATTGATAAATCTATTTCATTAGAAATTAGGAGCAAGCTATGTTCATTAATATATATATATATATATTTATTTTTTCCCCCGATAAAAATCACCCCTGCAATTAACTAACATGCTCTTTTCAATGTGGAAAAAAAAAAAAAAAAAATTACATAACAAAAACATGCTACAACCACAAATGAAAATTATAACTTAATTTAATTCAAAATATTAAAAAAATTTACTTTGACTAATTTTACATTTAAGAACGCGAAAGATTTTCTCTTTCTTTCATAAGTGATTAAAGTTAATTCTATACAACAATCGCATATATGCCAATAGGCCATTAATAAAAATAAAACCAAAGTAGTTTTACCACATGCTTCATTAATGTGAAATAAAATTTTTAATGATTAAGATTATTCTTATGCATAATTAAAGATAATATGCAACAAGTAACTGTATTCATAGTATTAGAAAAAAGAATATGCAACGAGTAATTATGTTTCAGAGTATTTATAATAAAAGCAGGCTTCTTTAATGTTAAAATCATGTTTACTTTAGCAACACAACATACAAATAAAGTTTTACCTTTTTCTAAAGTAGTAATTAAAACTAATTTCATGCATACATTTGCAAACATATAAATAACAAGTGGAAACACATCACTACGCTATGTGTTATTTGCAAAACACTAAAAGTATTAAAAATACATTAAAAAACGGAATACAGTGAAACTACAGTAATATTGAATAACGTTAATAAAAATTCTTACCTGAAATAAATAATATTTTCAAGAGGAACTGTACAGTATAACACAAGCAAAAGCAAATGGAGGAGAGCGAAAAGCACACACCACATACCGACCGACGACCCAACAACAATGTATAATGTAATGAATCTTGAGATCTATCACGCCAAGCTGAGAGCTGACGCCGTCACATAATAATTCGCCAAACGAGAGACGAACAGGAAATACGGATGACGTAGGAGTAAATCACTTCCGGTTAAAAATTCCTATATTCTGTAAAACTCGAAAAAGAAGGGCAGCTCGAATTCGCCCTCTGGTGGACAAAAGCCAACGAGATATATAAATTAGAGTGCTGATTTAATGAGGTTTATCCGGGTGACGTAATGATCACGTGTCGGTGGTATTTACCTCTAACCTCGTGGATTGTTTACTCTTGAACTAAGCAGTGAGCGCCATTATTTTTATTAAATTTTGACTGAAATAGGGGTACCTTGGGGGGGGGACTCATGTCAAATTTGGGCCTAGGGGCGACTCATGTCAAAGTTGTGCCTTGGGGGACTTCATTCAATAAATCCCCATTCAATAAATCGACTGAAATAGGCCTCTAGCACTAATTAAGAGTGACCTATAAAAATTCGACAACTGTACCGACTGAAATAGTCCTCTAGCACTAATAATAATAAATTCTTTCTTGACGTGAAAATATGCATAAATATTTATAAAGATAATGTGTTTTGAGATTATAGGGGAAGTGGTTGTACCTCGGGTCAGGTTGTACCTTGGGTCAACATACATTTCTCTTTTTTTACAACAGAAGGCAGGCCAAAAATCCATCCTATTTCTTCAGTTTAACACTAGATGGCACTGTAGGTTTGTTTTATGCTCTTAAATGATGTAGATGCTGAGTAGTGAGAACAAAAAAGATTTTCTCAACCAAAAGTAAATTTTTGTGTGTTCATGCTTTTTATTATAGTGGAAAGAGTTTTTACCCCAAGTCGAAATTCATGCTGGTATTTGTTTGCTAGGCAAGCACTACATGCTTCATCCCAGCTAGTAAAATAGCATAAAACTACCATAAATATTTGCTAGTTCCACCAGAACTACCAGCAAGTCATGTGGTGTTTTGGCACACTTTTTATGCTTGTCCAGCATATATATTCCAGCTTGTGTAGCTTGAATATTTTGCTGGTCTAGCAGCCATCGCGACCACTACTTGCTTGCACTTTTTGCTATTCTAGCAGAAATTCACAACCAACAGATGCTTTTTTTCTTTGCTAGACTAGCATTAAATGCTGTATCCCAGCAAGTAAAATAGCATAAAACTAGCATTAATATTTGCTGGTTACACCAGAATTACCAGCTTGTCATGGTGTGTTTTGGCACACTTTTATTGCTTGTCCAGCATACAAAATCCAGCTTTTCATGCTGGTATTAGTTTGGTGGACCAGCATTAGATGCTGTATACCAGCAAGTAAAATAGCATAAAACTAGCATTAATATTTGCTGGTTCTACCAGTATTACCAGCTTGCCATGGTGTTTTTTGGCCCACTTTTATTGCTTGCCCAGCATAATCCAGCTTTTCATGCTAGTATTTGTTTGGTGGACTAGCATTAGACGCTGTATCCAAGCAAGTAAAATAGCATAAAACTAGCATTAATATTTGCTGGTTCTACCAGAATTACCAGCTTGTCATGGTGTGTTTTGGCCCACTTTTATTGCTTGTCCAGCATACATAATCCAGCTTTTCATGCTGGTATTTGTTTGCTGGACTAGCATTAAATGCTGTATCCCAGCAAGTAAAATAGCATAAAACTAGCATTAATATTTGCTGGTTCTACCAGAATTACCAGCTTGTCATGGTGTGTTTTGGCCCACTTTTATTGCTTATCCAGCATACATAATCCAGCTTTTCATTCTGGTATTTGTTTGCTGGACTAGCATTAAATGCTGTATCCCAGCAAGTAAAATAGCATAAAAACTAGCATTAATATTTGCTGGTTCCACCAGAATTACCAGCATATCATGGTGTGTATTGGCTTACTTTTATTGCTTGTCCAGCATACATAATCCAATTTGTGTTGCTTGAATAAGTTGCTGGCCTAGCAGCAATCTAGACCACCACTTGCATGCACTTTCGGCTATTCTAGCAGTAATTCACATCCAATAGATGCTTTTTTATTGCTATTCTAGCATTACTTTTCTACCATCAGTTGCTTTTAATTTTTGCTATTATAGCAGGACTTTCCTACCATCTGTTACTTTTTGTTATTATAACATTATTTTTCAACCAGCAGTTGCTTTTAATTTTATTTATACTAGCCAAATTTAAGGGTATTTACCTAAGGCCTGTGTGAATACCACAAAACTGGGTATTTTTGAAAGTTAAATCAGTAATCAATTTTTATCTTAATATATATATATTCAAAAAATAAAAAGGGATGCAAGGAATGGTACTTATAATGGAATGCAAATAATTAACTCTGTTTATTTCATATAGATGGCACCTGCAAAGCTTCTAATAGTGATTTCTTAGAATGTTGTGCTACAAATGAATTCTTATTTTGATTAGTGAACAGTTAACCATTCAATTTTTATGCTAATATTACTATAAGTAAATTTTATGCTACAAGGATGTTAAAATGGAAGATTAGTTACCTTACCCACTCATTAACACGGTATTCTGAAATTGGTGGGAAATGGTGAGAAGCATTTTTAAAGCTGTTCTTAAATGGATAACATTGTGGTAAATAATGCACAATTTTCAACAGATTCACAGAACTAATTTTTGATGAAAATGTATGACTTTTTCTGACATTACCATTGACAGGGTTACCACTCAAATAGGAGAATGAAATTCCCTGACTTTTCCAGGTTTTCCAGATGTGTTCTAAGAAAATTCCAGTCTAGCCACATATTGTGCATTGGTTGCATTGAGGGCAAAATAATTATGGTAAAACTTGAAAACACAAAAGTTACATATTACTTTGACCTAAGGACAGATTGCCCTCCATGCGGGGGTCTTTCTAAGACGTCTTGTTTTTAAAAAATGGCAAAAGCTAAGAAAAAAACAAGAAAAATGACTCTACATTGGAGGAAAATTTAATTTTTTTTGGCAATCATTGTATGAAATTCCCTGACTTTTCCAGATTCTGGCTAAAATATTAAAATTCCTTGACTTTTCCCTGACTTTCATGGTCAATTTTCAAATTCCCTGACTGTTCCAGGATTTCCAGGTAGCGTGGCAATTCTGCATTGAAATGCCTAAAACGGGAAATAAGTTTAAATTTTTTCTCTAAATACAATACTTCTCAAAACTCTAATTTGTAAACTTTCACATCACAAAAAAGGGATGAAAATCATCAACTAAATTGCCAACTTTGACGTACTTAAAGAAAAAAAAGAAAAAGAAAGAAAATATATATATAGACAGAGAGAGCAAGAAATCTGCCGATCTAAAATCCGTCAAAGTCTGAAATTTGCATAGCTTTTCAGATACAAACAATGAAATTTAAGTTACAAAACTGGAAAGCAGAATTTTTGTAAAGGATCCTGAATGCAGACTTTGTGCTTGCATTTTATGATTACAATAATAAAAATATGAAAAACTGCAAGAACCAAGTTTCTGATAAAGAAATTATCAACAATATATTAAATTAATCCAAAGAAAATTATGATTATTATGATGATCATTATCAATGAGGAAAACAATAAATTAATTTTTTAAAATGCTATTTGATAAATACATAGTTTACGGAAGAATTCAGTTAAATACTTTGAAAAATAAATTTGAGTTACAAAATAAGAATTGATAACTATTTACAATAGACAAAAAAAAAAAAAAAAAAAATCTCGATGTATGTGTGCATGTTAAAGTGTAGTTTAAAACAAACTGCATGTGAACAGATTTTGTCTAAATTTGACGAATATTTTTTCATTTTTCATTTATTGTTTTCTTTATATATATATTTAATGTTCAGTGTTATTCTTATATACCTAATAATTTAATATACAAGTGAAATTGTGTTATTATTCACTTGTATATGTTTAATTTGATTAATATTCTGGTTTTATTTATTCAAACTAAAAATGATTTTTTATGGGCTCCAAAATCCGCCAAATGCACAACATCTGGTCCTGAGCTGTGCAGATATTTGACTCTCCACTGCATATATATTTCTTTATTACTACAAAAATAATATCTCAATTATTAAGAGTTTACAAATTAAAATGGTACGGAGCTATACTAGAAGATAATTAAAATAAAAAATTTCTAAAAACATCAAACATTATTCTATTTTCTACTGTTTAAAAATGATATCTACATTTTTTTCTTTTTTCAATCATTGAAAACAGCCTTTATATCATCTCAAAAAATTGTGAGTTTTTATTTGAGAGCAGCCTTAAGGATTCTTTGAATTACTTTTCAAAAAACTTTAAAAAATAAGTGTTGTACAATGGTACAGTAAAAAATATTTTAAATTTAGTTAGTTTTGAACATTTGGTTTTTTTTTTTTTTTTTAAATATAATTTATATTCCTTTTAAAAATAATTATAACTATTTTAAGTTTTAACCAAAATGTTTCTTTCCTGAATGTTATTTTAGAAATGAGTTGCAAGTATTGCCATAAGTTTTAAGATATTTAAATTAGTATCAATCCGCCCCAGTATTGCATCTTAATTTTTGTGATTATTACCAGCTCTTTCTCATTTAAAAAAAGAAAGTTCTTATTAATTTAAATAAAATGACTTTATAAAGATCTTCAAATATATTATTCAAAAAGTACTGTTATTTAAATCAAGTAATTTGCGAAAAATGTATGATATAATACTGCATTATTATTTTCAGATTAATATACATTTTTTTTAGCCTTTATAAAATAAAAAATAAAAATTCTGTAAAAACTTTCAATTTTTTTCTTAAATTTACCTTAAAACTCTATATATATATATATACATAATATCATACTATATACTAATCATAGATACTTTATATATGAATAGAACTCACTGAAAAATAAATACCAAGGTAAGTACCCAAAATGGGTAAGGACAGAAAAGGACAAAGCAAATTATTTAAAAAAGATTTATTATGATTTCTTTTTTTTTCCATTTATTAAGGAAAAGGCAAAAACACACTTTAAACATATTTATTACGAGGTACACATATCGATTGTAATTTTTTATTTCAGCCTCACTTCCACACATGTCTTTCCCTCTTTTCAGTAGATATTCTCTCATTTGACCTGGAATGAAAATGAAACAAGAAATATATATATGTATGAATCTAGTATTTAAAAAAATGTCAAAAAAAAAAAAAAAAAAAAAAAATCTAATAATTTGATTACCCACTGTATATAAAAAGGAAAACTGACTGAAAAAGTATATTTGAAATTTACAGTTTGTAAATTAAGTGCTATATATCCAAAGCTTTAGTCATTAAACAACATTCTTTAAACAGTGTTGGCACAGTTTAAAACAAACAGTCCCCCCCCCCTCCCAAAATACATAAATAATTTTTTAAAAAAGTCCACTTAAAACAAAATTGGTTGTAACAAAGTATAGATTAGTACAAACTTTTATTGCTCCCTTTGAATCTACTATGCTTTAACCCTTTGAGTCGCAGTGTTCCCGCTGATGGAACACCTAATTTTAATTCTCAAGAGCAAAAACTCATCCCAGAAATTTTTTAGCAAAAATTTACATTTATAACAAAGCAGAAAATGCCCTTTTTTCAACATGAACATTTAAAATTTCTTGTATTATAATTATGTTTGTAAATTCCGGTGGCAGTGTAATTTAAATGATCAGAATTACCTTGCCCCGCAAAGGGTTAAAATACTCCGGAATATATTGAAATGTTGGGATCTATGCAACTTTTACAAGTTGATGTTGCCGGTAATGTTTACTTATAAAGTGATTTATTTATTAAATTAAATATTATTTGAATTTAATAAGGTTTACTTACAGATGTTTCAAACCGAACATTCCTCGAAAAGGAACAATGCTAATTTTTTATTTTTTAAATATTTATGATCAGCTATGTGGCTAAAAGCCATTTTTAAAATTAGTTTAGTAATTTTTAAAATAAATTAAGTAGTGAACCTTAAAGGGTTAATAAAGTCTGAGACTGGTTACAGTAAACAACTGAAAACATTAGTATCGGATATTGCGAAGTTTTTCCATTTGAATAAGTTTAAACAAACTTTTAAAGTTAAAACTAAAGCTTCACTTTTCCTATGTATTTTCTTTGAATAAATGCACAATTGGATATGTATTTCTGTCTGTTCCTCTCTCATCATTCAGAAATACTTGTTTCTACTACTTTAGAGCATGTGCATTTTGCTAGCTTGTACAATGATTAGTTTGATAACTGTGCTGCCCATAAACACAAGCATTCAGCTTAAAAACATTACATAATGTCATTTTCATCAAATGCTACATGAAAAATTCAACCTTTAGATATGGGCGTAATAAACTGTATCAAAGGGAAATACAGGATGAATATAATCTAGCAACTTTTCTTAAACCTTGAAATGAATCAGAGTTTTGTTCCTGATGTTAAAACCATCTGTGGATTTTTAGAAGATAGGTGGTGAACTTCTGTTGAACCAAAATTATAATATAAAAAATTATAAAATATTAAATTATGCATCTTTGAAAAGTTGACGTCATTATCAATTTGAAAATTTTATGCACATTGATAAAGTGCTAATATATTTTATGATAATATTACATGTTGTTCTAAAACATTTTTTTTAACTACTATTTTTATTGTCAAGTTGTTATTAAAAAAAAAAAAAAAAAAAAACTGTCCATGATGTCACATTCGACTGCATAGCATTTCTTTACTACAATAAACTCTATGAATTATAAATTTATTTTATCAGTTTTACTTATAGATCCTACTATTTTTTTTAATTTTGGCGTTGAAATATACCGAATGTTTTTCGCCAAGAAGTTTAATTTAGCAACAGCCATTTTAATCTAAGTAAAGCATCAAAAATATAAATAAATTATAAAATATTACAAAAAGACAAAAATTATAAACTGAAATAGTAGCCACACAAATGATCTATTTTTATCTCAGTAGATAATTTTATAGAAAAAAAAATGCAGTTTTAAAAATGGAAAATTTATTTCAGCAAGTCTAAAAACTATTAAAAATATAAACAGAATATGAAGAATTCTTATAAATTAACGAAAAGGTGTCCGATAAAAGTATCAGCAAAATAGGGCTCCTCCTTTTATACAAGAAATTATTTTAAAAATATATATACATATATCCATTGCTAATATGGCGCCAAAAATTCAAAAGCCGCCAAGGGAGAAATTTAATAAAGTTGTGTAGCACGATAATGTTTATTTATTTATTTATTTTTCATATACCAATCACTACGCTAATTTATCATACAAATAAACGAACTGATATGTGTGATTCCACTTGTATGCCGTCGGGCAGAAATATTTGATAAATTCAAATTAATATTTAAATAAATAAATAAAAATAGATTTAATGGGAAATATATATAACCATAAAAACATTAGTTGTCTAAAATGAGGCAGAAATAGTGCTCATAGCATATTGTTATAAGGGATTAATTCTTTGCCCTGCATCAGTTGTACTGTTGCAATGAAAGTAGTTTTACAGGCAAAGTGAAAATAAAAGGGCAGTTCATTCACTTTCAGTGGGGTCAGCCTTGGTGACAAACTTGATGAGTGGACGACCAAATTTGGTGAAAAATGGTAGTTTAGAATTCCCGAAGCTCTCTAACACACGGGAGCACAGATCTCAATCTTTCCATGGGATTCTCGATGGAATCATCTTCAAAAGTTATAAATAGGAGTGAGTTGATTTCTGCGAGAGAGTATGTAGTCACTGCGATTCAGAGACTTCTTCTGAGTGAGTGCACTTTAGGGATTGAGCTCTAAGCGACTGGATATTTTTTGTCAGCTAGCAAAGATTTCTGCTCTGGAGTATTTGATGTTATTGTCTTTACTCCTGTGGGACAAGTGACTGCTTTTTAGACTGTTCCAGAACATTCATCGAATAGTGACTTTTGCTGCATGAGTAACACCTTCGACTATTTCCAGAATATTCGAAGAATTAACTTTACTATTGGACTGTATTAGAGAATATTCGTTTTAATGAGTTTTGTTGTACAGATTCGAGAAGTTCAAAAAATATTTAATATCGCCAAGGAGGTCCCATAATAAAGCTGTGATGAAAATAGTCGGCAATTGAAATATATTTATTGAAAAGTTTCAATTATTCAATTAAAAAGTAATCATTTAAATATACTGATCCGCGAAGCGGGCAAAGCCTGCTAGTATATACATACATATACAGTCATACCCACTTAATTGGGTAATGAATAATTGAATACGCCGCTTATTCGAATAAAATTCGTTAGAACCAAAATCAGTCTCACAGGAACAATGTTAAATTTCCCCATTTAAACAAATATTTTTCACATACCGTCCTCGGTTATTCGAATAAAGTTTGAACAGTCTTCCTTATTAAAAAATGTGTTCTTAATCGAAAAATACAAGATTTCCTTTTCTAAAAGTAATTAAAAATTGTTTATTGTTGTTAAAAAAAGCAAAATTGGAAAATATCGAATGTGAAATATGGGATGATGAAAAAGTAATTAATGATTTTGAGCACAGTGAAATTTGGTATTTTGAAGACTTCGGGATAGGTGATTTCAGACAGCTGAAATTCACTTAGGCAGAGCTCGTGCAATTTAAAGAATTGGATGGAAACGAGATGACAGAAGATGACAAAGAAATTTTCACATCTTCCTCGCAAGAAAAATATGAAAATGAAAGTAATGATGAGCCAATCGATCCATTCCCCCCTCTGAAATAAGTAAATGAGTCATATGCTATAATTAGCCGACATTTTAAGGTTTGTTTAGGTGACTATAATCTACTTTATAAATTAGAAAAAGAATTGTAGAAATATTAAACATCCGTGAAAAGGAAAACATTATCACCTATATGAACTTTCTTCCGAGAGGGAATAAAATATTATATGAGTGAGTGATATTGAATAATTCTACTTCTTTATGAGCTCTGGAATCGAATTAGGTAAGTTTAAAAAGACATTTTTGCAATTATGTTGCAGATGGAGAAAAATTAGAAATTGCAAGTATTACAGGTGGCATGTGATTGCCGACTGTTGGGAGTGGGTGGGAAACACACACACACACAAAAAAAATAAAAATAAACAAGTGAAAGATATTGAACAATTCTACTTCTTTATATTTTCTAGAATCTCATAAAGCAAGTTTAAAAAGATTATTGCATACCTGCCAAACTGAGAAAATTCCAAGGAGTAAAACAGTGCACGAACAAAAAAATTTGCACCCCCCCCCCCCCCAAAAAAAAAAAAAAAAAAGAAAAAAGAAGCAAATGGGATTTTTTCTGTTTTGGCATATAAGATTTTAAAAGTATTTAAAAAAAAAAAAAATCACTAATTTACTTTTTAAATACGTTAACATTTGATAAAAAGTAATATAATGTAAAGTTTAGCTATCATTCATAATTATTTACTATACTTACAAATTTAATATATTCACACAGTGATGCAATTAGTCTGAATTTCACATTAGATTTATTTTAAAAATAGTTTTCATTTCAAACTGCTTAGAAGTATCAGATACAGTAATTATTTTTAAATATTTCAGATAACTATTTTTCAATTTAATTAGTTATTACATTTACAAACTCAAAAAAAGAAGAAAAAAAAAAACGGAAAGGAAAAATAAATTTAAAAGCTTCATTTATTAAAATACAATGTAAAAACTACATTTGTTGAAAGAATTTTTTTTTAAACACTTTCTCAGAATATAGTAAATATAATTGATTATCTTCCTTGAAGTAGTAATGTATTTTATTCTTTTTGCTAATATTAGCTGATTTTGCATAAATATAGACATTTCTTTTCTTTCCAATGTGTTTGGTTGTATGGTATTTGCCGCTATGAGAAATTGTAAAACTGGACTGACAATAAATGCAATATGCAAACTTTTCACCCTGACTAGATGCTCTTATACATCGAAATTCAGTTCTATAGCTATCTTTAAACAGTTGATAAGATTTCTTTTCAGCCATCATCAAAATTTTCAAAAGCGTGTGACAATTGTAAGCACAAACATAATAACAAAACGAACATCACCCACGTTTCCCATGCTTCCGTTTCTGTAAGATGCGCAAGGGTTGAGGTGAACCGAGCATGTCTGGTGAGGAGGAAAAACACACACCATGCCTCTGAAGCGATGACGTTGAAACGGAGCGTGCTTCAACCAATAAATGGGGACCAACGATAGTTATAGAAGCATCAACTCAGAATCAATCAATTGATCAAATACATTGCGATCTTTGTTTACTAAGCATTAGCAGCAAAAATCGTACTTTTTAGATACTTTTTTTTTAAGATGAGTTTTTTTATTTTTAACTTTTTTTATTAAATTTAATCGAATACTTAAACAAATTAAAAAAAAAAAAAAAAAAAAATGAAAATCAGTAGAAAAAGAGTAAAAATAGCAATCTAGGCATAAAAGCGTAAAAAATGTGAAAAAAAACGTAAATTTTATGCCCGGGGCATAAAACTTGGCAGCTATGTTATAGACATTTACACTGTGGATGAAGAAAGATTAGAAATCGCAACACTTCTGCAGGGCATTTGATCATTAGCAGAGAGGGGGGATAAAATATTATATGAGTGAGCGATATTGAACAATTCTACTTCTTCATAGGCTCTAGAATCTAATTAGGTAAGTTTAAAAAGAACATTGACATTTATGATGTGGGGGGAAAACAATTAGAAATCACATATTTCAGAAGGCATTTGATCACTGATTGTTTTGGAAGGGGGGGGGGAGAGTACCATAAAAAGTTACATCAGTGAAAGATATTGAACAATTCTATCTATTCACAGTTTCTAGAACCTCATAAAGCAAGTTTAAAATAAACATTGATATTTATGCTATAGATGGAGAAAGATGGCGATTTTCAATCTTTCCTACCAAATTCGGGACATTTGGAATCTCTGCACAATACTGTTTTGAAAATAATCTGCAGACTGTAAAAGAAAAAAAAAAAAAAAACTGTGATGTAATCTCACATTTTCTGTTATGGGGGCGTAAGGTCGTGTCTGCTTTTGACCAGAAAATATTGTTACAAGTTCTTGCATTTTATGTTTTTTATTCATAGTTTTGTACTTATTACATATATACATAAGCTCAATAAAAACCAGCAAATACAAAATTACATAAATGCTGTTTTAATTTTTTTTTTTTTTTTTTATTATTCATAAAAAGTTTTAAATTTATATATACAGCAGAGCCTCGGTTATCCAAGCCCTGATTAACCAAGGTAATCTAAAAAGTGCCACATCCCAGTTGAGGTGTGACCCTTAAAAAATGGCATAAAGAACTTCGACTTTGAGAGCACAGTACTTTTTATTATTTTTTTATAATTCATGTATGCATGTATTGTATTGCATTTTTAACTGATTACATTTAAATGTGTAAGAGGTATATTCTTTTACTTCATTGGTTGTGTTTCCATTCATTTTAAATGTTACTGTATATTTTCCCTCAATTTACAATAGAGTCCATTTAACCTGAGTTTTTGATTATCTGAGGTTCCATCGGTCCACATTACCTTAGATAAACAAAGTTCTATGGCATATTATTTATCTGTCTATTACAATCACTTAGTTTATCTATATATAATCAACAATTTGTTATGACAATTTCTGAAATACTGAAAGAAGCCTGTCCACTGTGGAAGATTTTCCAAGGTGTCTTAGTCCGTATTCACAAGAATTTCGGAGAAAATCACAGAAAAATCTGACCTACAAAGAATGTTACCCATGGGAAATTTACTAAGGTTCCACATTCATGCAAGTTTCGGAGAAAATCACGGAAAACTTAGAACTTTATTGACGAAGTACTTACCATTGGAGAAAGAAAAGAATATTTTCTGTAACACTGGGATAATCGAATATGTTATGCCTCAATTTTTATAGTGCAGCAGTAATTCTAAGAAAATTTCGGATTTGAAAACGACTATTTCACAAAAATTGGTAGTTTTAAAACATTTCTTCATAAAAATATTTAAAAAAAATTGCATGAGAGAAGAGAATTATGTATTTGGAAACCAGTAGCGAAAAATGACAATTTCAGTAATCAAATACACAAAAAAAGAATATTATTGAATTATGGACAGATTTGGCTTGATTTTGCCAGACCTGAAAAAAACTGGGTGGTTTTTTTTTCAAAATCCTTATACAAAATTCCACTTTTATCTAACTTACAATAAACATATAAATAGCATAAAACAAATATTATATACATTATTATAACATGAACAAAGAATTTTTAGAAATGTTGGAGTTTTTAAAACTGCTCTGTAGAAAAAAAAATCCTAAAAAATCTCCCATAAAAAAAATTATAATTATCTTATTAAAACAGAATAAAAAAATATACATTTTAAAAATAAAAAAGGATTGATTTCAAAAATTATTATATTAAATATACCTTATTTAAAATCCTTAAAAAGTTTGAACTGATATATTTCAGCATCCCAAATGGGGCCATCTTCAGAGCTCGAAATGACAAACTACAGCTGGGCGGTATGTTTACTTTTCTCCTCTTCTTCTTCATCCTTTTCTTCACTTTGCTTCGTTTGCTGAAACAGGTGCTGCCAGAAAATATGTTTTTTTTTCAATAAAAACTCAACGAAATGTTATTATGCTTAAATGTTTTATTTTTACACATAAATTAATAACTGTTCTTTGAATAATTTATTGAATTCAAGTAGGTTTCACTGGAATGAGAAATTTTAGAGATTGCTTTTTGTCCCACACGCGACATCATGAATGGGAAGTTTTTATAAAACACTCAAATAGCTTAAGTTTTTCTTTCTTCTTCTTCTTCTTTTTGTCTAATATAAATTGATAAATATCAGATAAGAGTCATAAATACTTAATATTAAGATTGTGTTCTGAAATTACTCATATTTAAGGTTAATCGCTGGAATGAAAGATAGCATCTGTGTATGGAAAGAAGGACAAAGGAAAGTTGTCCTAATGCATTATTTAACAATGATTTTAAAAGAAGCTTTCTCTATATTTAGAGAGGAAATTCCTATATTTGATATGCTCCTCAAAAATTTTCAGCCTATGACCTAAAAATGTCGTCTTTATGAAAAATACACCATCAGAGAAGTGAAAATGTAAAATACATGTAAATTTTATATTGAAACTAAAATCCTTAAAGTATGAGTACTCAAATACATTCCGAAAAAATCACCTAAGCAATACAAACCTGGATCCAAGTACTAAAAAAATGAATGCATCATACGCGTGAAGCGTCTTGTTAGGTAAAAAATAATGGCACAGAGTGGACTCATCATTCAATCAACAAAAGCTGAATTACATCTATTTCTGTGAAAAATACCAAAGTAGGTTTTTTTTTTTTTTTTCTTTTTTTTTCAAGCCTAAGAACAAATAAAGAAGGAAATTAAAACATACAAGCCTTGGGAGACAGCATCTAATGTTCCAGGAATACAACAGTATCAACAAAAATCCACTACAAGTATATAATGCAAATGACACCAAAAAAATCCTCAATAATGAAAAGTGTCATGTTGAAAATTTGAATATTTGCAAAGGAGACTTATGTTTGATTTTAAATCATATCCAGTAGAAATAATACACTGAAATTTCTAATGAGATTCAAATATTGGTTATGCAAGAAGCAAGAGGGATATCTGAGAAGTGCAAGTGGCCAGTTTCTACTGACTGCATCACATACGATAAAATTCTGCACCGACAGACGTCAATATTGTGGTCAATTTAAATTTAATGAAAAAATTCAAAGTATTTTTTTCTTCTCTCTCCCCCCCCCCCCTCTGTGTGTGTATTATTTTGTCATTTTATGCTTCAATAAAAAGGTAAGAGAAAAAGAAGTTGTGTACTACAAGATTTCATTTAATCACACTGCATAAAAAAATTCCTTTAAAAAAAAAAAAAAAAAGATAAATTCTGCCTTAAATTGAAAAAAAAAAAAAAAAAGATATTTTATAGTGCTAACTAATAAAAGTCTAGAATGTTACAAAATATAAGATAAAAATTATTTTTTTTGTTTACTGTCACATGTGGGACATCAGACATCACACATTTTTTTACAAATGTCATACACGTGACAGTCTATTGCAAACTTTAAAAAATGATTACAAAATTAATATTATTAGTAACATAATCAAACCTAATGCACATCACTTACAAATGCATACTTTTTGCAAAAAAAAAATATATTAATGCAATAATTTATTTCAATTAACTGAAATTCTTCATTTATATCAAAAAGTAGATCTCTGTCATTTCAGTTCCGTCCCACACGGTACACTTGGTTAAATGACTTTAAATAGGGTATTTTGATACTTTTCAAAAACATATTAGTCTTAAAAAATACAGAGTTATATGCAATTCAGAAAAAACACATCAAATTTCTTTTAAAAAATATCTAGGTTTGCTAATATAGAATCTATCTGCAAAATGCCTGTGTAAATGTCCCACACGTGACCATGGAATGACCCTTAATCATATTACAAACGCTCAAAAAATAAAACGATCTTTCACTTCCGCGATCCCCTATTGTAAAGGTGCCTCTGTAAAAATAAAAAATGAAGCCAAAAAACATAACATTAATATTCCGATTAAACCAAACAAAAATACAGTCGTTCCCACTTAATTGGGTAACGGATAATCGAATATCCCCGCTTATAAGAATATAAAGTGATAGAACAAATTTTTTCCCCATAGAAGTAATGTTAAATTTCCTCGTTTAAAGAAATATTTTTTACAATGCCACCTCGCTTAATCACATAAACACTCGAACGACGTTTCTTAAATAAAATTTCTCTATTTCTGAGCTAATTTTTCCTCTCTTTCTCAAAAAAAAAAAAAAAAAAAGAGAGAGAAAAGAAAAATCCGTTTTTCTTTTAAAAAACCTTACATAACTAAGGCTCTTTAAACATGAGACAGTATTCCTGCCGAGGTGATAAAAATTGGTGATAAAACAAATTTATAAAATCAGCAACTGATGATGAAATTAGAAATTAAAATACATATGATCTCACACAAATCACAAATTTTTGAAGTTTTCAGATGACTTTTTGAATTCATAGATGGTGGATAAAGATGGAGAAACAGAAAGAGATAAAAAGTTTAATCTTTCTATAAAATCTTTAAATTAAAGTGATAAAAAAAAAACAAGCAGATCCCCCTCCAACAACAGATGAAGTTACAAAATCCTAAATATTATTCATCGTAATTTTGTATCTCATCGAAGTGGTTATAATCTATTAATGTGCTTTAGAAATAGAAATTGAAATAATAAGTCTATGTCAAAATAATCAATCATATATATATATATATATATATATATATATATATATAAATTTTTATTTTTTTTTATTTATTTATTTATTTATTTATTTTTTTTTTTTTGGGGGGGGGGGTTAAAAATAAAAATTGTAAGTATACTTTATTAATTTTGTATTTATTCCAGCATTAATTGCATATATAAATTACTATAATATTTTAACTTAGTTAAATATTTAAATAAGAAAGAGGTATCGATCATTTATCTTTTCATGTAAGCATAAAATCACTCTAGTTAAACATGTATTTGCGTTTCTAGTCTTCCCCGAATAATCAAATACTCCGCTTAATCGAATTAATATAGATGGAACGGTAGCTATTCATTTAAGCGGGTCCGACTGTATATACCAACGCATATGAAATGAAAAAGATCCAATTCATTTTAAACACACCGCAGGAATTTATAAAATCAATTTTCAGTTTCATGATAAAAATAATGCCAACTACACATTGGAATGACAAAACGCAAAATTAAAAAACGTATCTCTGAACACCTCGCCGACTTCAAATATAATAAACACTCTACTGCATGTTCAAGGACTAACAATATTAAAAATATTAACACTAATTCCATTAATTATCAAAAAATAGCCCCTTATAATTCACACCATTTGCCCTAAAAAGAGAAACCCTTGAAATCTTAACATCTAACAATTCTGTTAATGACATCGAACATAGTATAATTCCACCAGAATGGCAGCACCTGTTTCAGCAAACGAAGCGAAGTGAAGAAAAGGATGAAGAAGAAGAGAAGAAAAGTAAACATACCGCCCAGCTGTAGTTTGTCATTTCGAGCTCTGAAGATGATCTTGTTAGGGACGCCGAAATATATCAGCTCAAACTTTTTAAGGATTTTAAATAAGGTATATTTAATACAATAATTTTTAAATACATATATATATATATATATATATAAGCAAAATAAGAGTTGTTTATTAATACAAATAAAACTGTGGGATTCAGGGAATGTAAAATATAAATCAAAATCAAATTTTTAAAAAATTCTGAAAACTTTAACAGTGCAACACTGTTAGGTAATTTAGAGGAACCAGGGGTCGATCCCGGCAAAAATTGGGACCCTTTTGCTGCCCCTTGACAAAATTCAAATCTCTAAAATGGGCCCCTTCACAAAATTTATATCCTTAACCCTCGCTTTCCCAAGATCAACGTGTTACAGCAGAAAAAGTGCTTTCAGGCGCCGCTTGGCAGGTTTGGCGAAAATCACCAGCACTGCACCTTTCTGTATCGTTTAGAAATTGCAACATTCCACAGATTATGTTTGCTATCTTTGGCGAATTAGTGCACTTTTTGAATGAGGCGGGGTTAACTAAATTTCAACTACAAAATGGGATCAAAATGACCCCATCTTGGGAAAGCGAGGGTTAAAATGGGTCCCTTCACAAAATTCAGATTTTTAAAAACAGCCCTTCACAAAATTTTGTTTTATAATAAAAATACTTTTGTAAAATTTTTCCATATTTACAGTATTATTTTTAATGAGCGTCTATACTTGTTTTATAAAATGCTATTAACTTGATGTTAAACATTAGATAGAGTAACTGTTAAAATGAAAGGTTTCAAGCAACAATTCTTTTTTTCACAAAAATGGGCCCCAAAAATAAAAACCTGGACCAACCCTGGGAACAATAATTAAAAATATTTTATGAGAATCTAACGACTACAAAAAATTTAATAAAGCAACACTAAATAATTATTAAAATCCAATTTTTTGTTGTAAAGGGCAAATAAACAGAATTTTAGAATACTAAAAGAACAACCATTAATTATAAAAATACTTTAGAAATTTTAAAATTAAATTCAAAAAGACTTTAGAAATTTAAAAAATTAATTTTGTTTAATTTTAATGAATTATTAATATTTACTTTCATAAATTATCTTATTATGAATGATATACTTAAAGTAAAAAAAAAGAAGGAAGAAAATATTCCTGAAAACTCTGATAAAACCCAAAAAACCCTGATAAAACCCACTGGGCTGGGTTTTTTTCAACCCTGATTATGGAGGCTAAATATTTACATGTTTTTAGCAAAATAACATTTATTTTAACAATTAGTTGCAATTACGTAAATTTACTGCAGTTACATAAATTTTTACAATTTTAAAATTCCACATTTCAGTAAATGGCCATAAATTATTGCATATACAGTCGAACCTCGTTAACGTGAACACTGTTAGCGTGAATTACTCTTAACATGAACTGTTTCTACACTTCCTGTCAAGATGAAGATTAGTTTAGTTATATAAATATTAGTTACTGATAACATGAACTACTGAAAACATAAACAAATGTATCTCTCTTGAGATTCACATTAACAAGGTTCGACTGTATTGCAAATCATTGCAGAAAATTGCAATTGCAGAAAAAATAAAAATAAAAAACAAGAATTTCACCAATTAGCATCAAAATAAAGCCTACTATATCAGCAATTAATTCCAATTAAATCTAAATTTCATTAATTATCGGAGAAAGCATTACATATTTTCACTATCAGTTATAAAGACATCACAATTTACAAAAATCAGCTTTTAAAGTATTACAACCTTTATCTATTAGGCTAAATAATAACATATTAAACATAAAATTTTGACTTCAACTGTCAAAATAATGTAATTTTCATCGATTAGTAGCTAAATAACAGCAAATTATTTAGTCGATTATGGCCGATTGCAGAACGCATGGCAATCTGTATTTCAAGAATCAGTTTTGAAAAAACAAAGTGAAATTATTATCGATTAGCAAGAAAATAATAGTTTAGTTGTGAAAAAACATAAATGTTGGACAATTATTGGAGAAATAGCCTGGTACTTTTAATTTCATTTGCAAAAGTATTGCATAATTTCTGATGTGTGACTTTCGACAAAAGTGTGACAGTCATCAATTAGCAGCAAGATTTTCAATATTTTAGAATTCAGCTTTGCAAAAGGCATAGATTTTATCCATTAGCAAATTAGCATATAAATAAATTCAGGGTTGGGTTTTTGACATGACAAGGGTTTAAAGCGTCAAAAACCTGTCAGAAACCTCAACTGTCAAAAGCCTATATCGTCAAGATTCAGAATCTATAAATGTGCTTGAATCTGGTTAGAAATATGAATTAATAATATCTGCCATATATAAGTTAACATCTAAGTATTATGCTGTTTATAAATTAACGAATCTTAAAACAATTTATTGATGATAATTAATAAAAATTTAAGTAAATATACTGGTTTCAGACATCAGAAATATATACAAAGCATGTGTAGACATATTTAATATTTTGTATGTTTATTTATATTAATATTTATGAAATTCTAAAATTCCAAAGTTACTTAGGAATTTTAACATAAACCAAGTTTTAAATACAGGAAAACTGGATTCTTTTTTTTTTTTTTTTTTAAGTAGAACATAATATGTGTGGGCAGTAAGTTAATAGGAATTCGAAAATAATTATATTTATAATCTATATTTATTTCACTTATCATTTAAATAATAATTTATCTATTTATTATTATTTCTGGTTAGTAATGCACTTGCACACTACTTATAATTGAATATCTTACAGAAAGAAATTAGCTCTAGTGAGGTTTGTCGCAGAAAGCAGGAAAAAATTCTGCCACAGGGAGTAAAAAAAAATTTCAAACTTTAAAATTACATAAATTTTGTCAGTTAGCAGTGAAATTGTGCTAACTTTGTATTTAATTTTAATAAATACACATACCTTTCTTTCTTTTGGAAAACATCCTTCTAATTTTCATTCTTCTCTTTCCTTCAGCATTTAAATCTAAAATATCTCCAGTTCTTTTTCTGTATCTAAACAATAACAACAAATATATAATATTCATAATTAAAATGAGCTATGCATAATACTACAAATCAAACATGCAAGAATTTTCAGTATGGTTTGATATGAAAACATTAGAAAAAAATAACACCAAATGAACAATTTAGGGGACCTGGATTGCTCAGGTTACTACTATTAGTAGTGAGCCTTGAATATCAACTACAATAACCCATACAGATTACTCGAACTGTAAACTTGTAGTAACAGACAAACAAGTGGCACCTACAGAGCAACCTGTAGATATCGATTGGTATCTTCATAGGTGTCAACATTACTAATCTTTAAATCAGATTTATACATTGATATTTTAAAAAGGAATCTGTCACATATATTTTCGACGTATAAATACAATTAAAAGGGAAACATTTATAAAAACTTTCCAATGTGAAGTCTCCGTTGAAAATAACGAAGACTTGGCACGTCTATGTATCTTGGATTTGGATGCTATTTCTTGAGAATTAAAAAAGTTGTTGCTAATTACGAAAAACATTCACTAAATTACACAACAAGTTTTTATTCTTACATTAGCTTGGAACTTAATTTTCTAAAAATGAAAATTAATTATAATTTGTTATAGTTAATTATAATTAATTTGTAATTAATTATAGTTTGTGGGGCCTGACAAATTATAATCCTATGCAATGACACAATCTATGTTTGGAATGTTTATCGCTTCTTGCCATGTGAGATTAAATTTACCCTACTACAAAAAAAATATTTTGAAATAGCATTTGTCAAATAGTGTATTTTTAAATTGTTTTAAAATTTTTTGAATATTTTTCTCAGATGAATTAAACACTTGAATAAAGAAATTGAAACAATACGCTATAAGTTGCAAAAGTAATTGCTAAGAATTGGGCGAGTTTTCAAATTCAGATTACAGTACCTATACACCAGAGTTTAATTCAGATTTTTTTTTAAATGATACCCCATTTGTAAATTTATAAAATAATTTGCGAAATATCAAGTAGAAAATTAATAATGCAGGGGTCAAAGCATTCAAATATGAAAATATAAGAATTTTCTTATACAAATATGCCGTTGCTATTCGGACCATCGGTGCGATTAGTGGGGGGGGGGGGGGGGGGGGGGGGGAGGGGGGGGCTATTCAGACCGCTTCCTTGTTACGCTGGTCATAATAATGATTTTGTTTGTTTGATCTTCAATTTTCTCTGAAATATACTAATGATTTTGCTTGTTTCAACTACAAATTCAAACTTTTAGCATTTTGAAAGTGTATAATGCGATTGATCTACAATTCATATATATTTCAACATTGCTGTTAGAAAACATTACAAAATAAGTACAAATGTCATTTTCAGAAAAATCATACATATATTTGTATAAAAAATTGGGTTTGGTTTGTATCGAATTATATTGGAATGGTTTAATTTTTTTTTAAAGAAGGAAAAGAAATAAAAAACCAATTGCATCTATGTAGTTGAATATACAGATTTATTCATATGTTATACATTTATTCATATTTATGTATATTCATAACACATATTGCGAAGATTTTTTCAAAGATTAAAAATACTCATTTACTAAGATCTGTTTTCATGTTGCATTTTTTATTTTTATTATTCAATTTTTGAAATCTTCATTATTTTCATTTTTGCTTTATAAAAATTATTTTGAGTTATTGCTCTTTTATGAAGAATTTTAACATCATTTAGAGTACAAAATTACTGTGAAAATAATTAATCTCTACCACACTCCCACACTTAAAAAAAAGTAAAAAGATAATTTTTCCTGCATGGGGACGAGACACATTGTATTATGTCTAAATTTCACTCTTTTATCAGTGCTAACTTATTCTCCTTGGAAAAGATGGTCCGAATAGCCTGTACAAAATTGCAGAAACGGTCCGATTAGCCACTTCGTATACAAATATAGGAACATAATTTCAAGAAAAGGTTGAGAGATTCAGTAAAAACAAACTATCTCTAACATTACTTTGTAATCTCGGAATGATTAAATGACTTGTAAATAAAACGCCCTAATTTAATCTCATGTAATTTAACAGATAAAACAAATGAAAAGATCAATTATTGTTTACTTCTCACATTATTTAGAAAAGAACATATTTTCAAATTTATGATCTTTTATTAGTCTACCTTTCACTTTCATACCAATTTATATTATTTAACATCAGTCCACATAATATTTTTTAAATAATGATTTTTTTTTTTTTTTTTAAACATGTTTAAAAAATTAAAAAGAAGAAGAAAAAAAAAATCAGAACCCTTCAATTTAACTACCAATTGTACTCCCCCCCCCCCCCTCTTAAAAAAGAAAAAAAAAAAAAAAGTTAAAGAGTAAGGGGAAAATATTAAAATAGTAATGGAATTATCAATTCTTTTGATTGTATAATTTTTTTTTTTCTTTTTTCAAATGATATTTGCTAAGCATTAAGTAACAATATGTTTATATTAGGATATATTAGTTTTATTTTAAATTACCTTTTTATTTTATTCATTTGAAGACATCCAGGTGAAAATTCCTGTATTTTTTGTCAGATTTTATGTTAAATTATCCTTTAAAATGTTTTATTATGCCTTCCATACCACAGTTAAGTTTTTGTTTTTTCTTTTTAATCGATAAATTGTTATAGCTATGAAGTACAGCAATGAATACCGTACAAACAATAAATATCGTACAGCGAAAAGATGAATTTCATGAACTTTTATTATGAAATAAATAATTTTGACTTATTTTAAACATACACATTTGAACACATTTCGATGCTACTTAAATATAATCCGTTCAGACAAGCATTCAGAATAACGCTAAAGGACGATTTGGTAAACATACCAAAAATTTTAATTATAATTGTTTTCCTACAGCTATGTCCAAAATTAAATGTACTGGAGAATGACAAAAACGAAAACGTATTAAAATGTAACAAATGTTTT
Organism: Salticus scenicus; assembly: GCA_963930645.1. NCBI lineage: Eukaryota > Metazoa > Arthropoda > Arachnida > Araneae > Salticidae > Salticus > Salticus scenicus. The sequence continues at coordinate 67,786 of CAWVNO010002962.1, read as the reverse complement.
ATTTATGAACTTACCTCGATAATTAAAATAGTAATCCTAATCAGAACATCCACGTTTTCCTCACATGGCAGCATGGCAGCATCCATCTTGCTTGAATCTTGTTCTTGATCCGTGTTGTAAACAAACAAGCGCTACGTTGCCATACCTGCTTTCTCATACCAAAAAAATTAACCAATATTAATAAAAAATCATATTTTTAATTTTAAAATGGAGCCTCTTATGACGTCGCAATTTCAATTTTTTTTAAAGATTTAATGTAATATTCTTTGGTATATTGCGCTTAAGCTCTATGATAAGGTGACCATATTTTCAAACACTGATTTAACAAATTACCGTTTGTCCCCAAATCAAAATAAATTTCAAGGACATTGAAAACTCTATTTCGGGACTTTTTCGGGGATATAAAAGACTAATAGCTATATGCTAGGCATAATTAATAAAAAGAACTCTGATTTATACATAACAAAATGCTTTGAAACACTTTTTTCTATGACAAATTGCTGAGCCTGCGATATGTTTATGCAAGTTAGGGAGGCATACTATTGTCCTTGTCGTATCATGTTCTTAGACAGACTAAGAACGAGATTCAACAAGGATTTATTTAACGAAGCAGTATTAAATGTGTATTTTTAAGACGGGAATTATTGCTAGTGCTCGGATACTTTTGCTGCGGAGTGTACGATCCGACTTGTGATCTACGATAGCTGCGATTGTTACAATAGTATGCCTCCCTTAAACTATCCCAGCTTTATTAAAATAATCAAGTCTATAGAACCCATTTACACTTTATTATGATGATAGGAGAGAACACAAAATAACAGCATTTCATTTTAATCTTCAGAATCCCCACTCCCAGAAATGCAGAAATTATTCCCGATTACATAACTACAAGAAAATCATTTCTTTTTCTCTCCTATCAATGTATCAATGCAATTTGTGGTAATCATATAACTGCCATTTTTGTGAAATTTCATAAAATAAATTTTATTTTTCACTTAACATAAATCGGGCAAGATAGAATTTATATACTAATTAGTAGTGCATGATTCTTTCTCTGCTCATGAAGTATGAGGGTCTTTATTTCAAAGTTTTGTTGATTTCCAAGATTATCCAATTATTTGTGCTTCAACGTATAGAATTAACAGTGTGGAAAGCGGGAAATAAAATTGTACTAAAAAAATTACTGTAATCGAAGTTAGTGTCACGAAATTAAAACCGAGACTCCCTATTGGTTAATTATGTTCTTAGATGACGTGATTGAGCAGACGAAACTAGGAAAATCCAATCAGCTCTTCGGTTTGAGCAAAAAAATCGATCGAAGCGCCATCTAGGAAGCTTAATTATTTTAGCAGTATTTTAAGCATTCGATTATAAGCGCTTGCCCCACTGTATATAAGACTACTATATAATATAGTAGTCTTAACTGTATATTCTAGACACTGTACGTGTACTTGTGCATTAGACTGCAATTTTGATTGGATTGGAATGGATGGGTTTTCCGTCTCACTAGTGCTTAATGGGCATTAGGCAACGGTCTGGGATTCAACCCTAGAGGTGATCTGGAAACATGCCGTCACAATTTTGATCCTCCACGGAATGGACTACGATTTTGAAAGAAATACTTGCAAATATTTAAATTTGGGGACATTTAGTCTCCCCCAGTAATCAAAGAATTTTTGGTTGGTTGGGTTTTACGTCACACTAGTGCTGCGCAGATGGGCAATTGGCGACGGTCTGGGACACACCCCTAGAGGTGGTCTGGAGACATGTCATCACAATTTACAAAGAATTTTTGGAGACAAAAAATAAAAAAAGTCAAAATTCGAGGGCAGTCCTCGATTTTCGAGGACGTATGGTCACCTTACACTATGGGGTAAATATTTTTCAGTCATTCATTGATAAGGTAACCAAATGTCTTCATTTTCCGAGGACTATCGCTATCCCCAATTTCGAAGGAAAATAATTTCAATATGTAATACTTTTACAATTTGTACTAGAATATACAGAAAGCAGTTTTGTGATGACCATAACAAACTAATTTTACAATGTTTCAAAAAACTTCTTAAGTTTTTTTTTTTTACTTTCTTCAAAAGAAGATTAGTAAAAATTTTCAACTCTTCGTTTTTGATGGATTCACATGTTTTGATAAGTCTCAAGCACGATTTAACTATTTATACTTTCTTCTGTATATCTAAGAAAAAAATGATGAATTCGTGAAAGTTTTTGAACTCTAGTTTTAAATGGATTTACATGTTTTGTGAGGTCCTTAATACCTGGGCCGCGGTAGCCCAGTCGGTAGAGTGCCGGCCTCGTAATTGGAAGATTGCGGGTTTTGTACTCGAGCCGGCCAGAGACCGTCGTGTACATCACCGGTTGCTGGTGCACGTAAAATCTGTCATGGCCGCAATGTCCTCCATGCTCCCATCAAAAATTATACCTCTGGGGTTACCGAAGCTGGAGAGCCATCCCTTCCATGGAGGATCAAAATTGTGATGGCATGTCTCCGAACCACCTCTAGGGGTGTGTCCCAGACCGTCGCCAATTACCCATCTGCGCAGCACTAGTGCGACGAAAAACCCAACCATCCATCCTTAATATGGTTTGACCATTTTTAGAAAACATGTGACTGTGTGCTAGGGTGTAGTACAGAACAAAATTTCGTATAAATATGTATGTAATGAGAATTACTTTTTATGAAGTGATTGTGAGATTAATAGGAATTACTGATAACTGTAGTTGTAAACTATGAGGAAAAAGTATGTGCATTTTAGAACATCCCCTGAGAGGAAATAGCCCCCATTTGGTATAAATATTCAGTATGGATATATTTAAAAAAAACTCGTCAATACCTTTGAAACGAATGGTTGAACCATAGATCTATGTTAATTTAAAACAATGTTATAGATTTTTTTCGAGTAATACATTTGAGTTCAATATTTGTCGCGTCATGATCTTAGCCTTACGCTCTTTTTATGCTGTAAACTGATGATAAAAATTAGCAAACAAACTATACATATATATATGAGAAATCTAAGTTTGTGCTTCAATAATTTTTATGCCAACTGTAAATTTTGAGTTACTAGCGTCATTTCCCCCTCCAATTGATGATAGGGAATACCGTCTGGAGGGGGGGGGATAAAAGAAATATGTTCTTTGGAGGAATACTTCAGAACCTCTAAAAAGATGTTTAGCATGACATTTTGTATGCACTGGAACGGGAGATACATATTTTTAAATATTTGAACCATTTTCTTTTTCTGGGACTTGGAAAAAATTAATCAATTTTGCAAACCTAATGCATATACCTCAAAACCAATTTTCTTTGAATGCTGAAATTTTTTAAATCAGTTTTTATATTAAAATGTCAATGAAAAAAATAGAATATTTTAAAATTTCGATCAAAACTTCGCAGATATAAATTTTGTAATACTGAACGTGATTCCCCCCCCCCCAAGGGGGATCCCTGAGGGAGCATGAAAAATAATGTTTTTTAGAGGAATACGTCATTGCGTTTAAAACATGCTTTGAAACGGGAAATACAGATTTTTAAACATTTTAATTTTTTTTTTATCGAGATTTGGTAAAAAATGAGCAAAATTTGCAAATATCATTTTTTCTACAGATACTAATTGGGATCAATAGCCTACCGATCGAATTTCTACTGATGTCTGTAAAGATCTATTGATATCGATTGAGGATATAATTAATAGGTGGCAGATGTCAATAGCTTCTATTGATAAAGGTAGGGAAATCCATAGAAATCAATTCGTATCAATAAAACTCTATTTATATCGGCAGCCTACTGATCAAATTTCTAATAATGTCTGTAAAGGTCTATCGATATCAGTTGAGGATATAATCAATAGGTTACAGATGTCAATAGCTTCTATTGATAGCGGTAGGGACATCCATAGAAATAAACTCATACCAATAGAATTCTATTGATATCGATAGGTTTTTGTATTGATCTCTACGGATCATTTTTAGTATGGTTGGGCAATATATCTACGCTACAGGGGTTGTTCCAATCATACAAAACAAATTAATACATCTTCCTGCTTAACTTTGGTACATTGCATTTGATACTGACAAGCATTAACAAGCACAAAATTGTTCATTGTGGTACCTACCTTGCCATGATTGGAAGAAGCTTGTGTAGCAAATTAGCACATCTTACTGGCACATAGCACCACATCATCTTGTTTCTACATAAGCTGCTTACATAGCATATTATGCTAGCAAGCATTTACAAGCACACGATTGCTCACTGTGGTACCTTTTCCCCCATGATTGGAAGAAGCTTGTGCAGCAAATTAGCACTTCTTACTGGCATATAGCATGCCATACTATTTCTACTTAAGCTGCCTACGTAGCACATTATGCTGGCAAGCATAGAAAAGTATATAATAGCTCGTTAAGGTACATACCTTGCCATGATTGGAAGAAGCTTGTGCAGCAAGTTAGTATTTCTTACTGGAATACAGCATGCCATGCTATTTCTGCCTAAGCTGCCTACACAGCATATTATGCTAGCAAGCATATAATAGCTTATTAAGGTCCATACCTTGCCATGATTGGAAGAAGCTTGTGCAGCAAGTTAGCACTTCTTACTGGGATATAGCATGCCATGCTATTTCTACCTAAGCTACCTACATAGCATGTTATGCTGGCAAGCATGAAAAAGCATATAATTGCTTATTAAGGTACATACCTTGCCATGATTGAAAGAAGCTTGTGCAGCAAGTTAGCACTTCTTACTGGGATATAGCATGTCATGCTATTTCTACCTAAGCTACCTACATAGCATGTTATGCTGGCAAGCATGAAAAAGCATATAATAGCTTATTAAGGTACATACCTTGCCATGATTGGAAGAAGCTTGTGCAGCAAGTTAGCTTTTCTTACTGGGAAATAGCATGTCATGCTATTTTTTCCTAAGCTACCTACATAGCATGTTATGCTGGCAAGCATGAAAAAGCATATAATAGCTTTTAAGGTACATACCTTGCCATGATTAGAAGAAGCTTGTGCAGCAAGTTAGCACTTCTTACTGGGATATAGCATGTCATGCTATTTCTACCTAAGCTATCTACATAGCATGTTATGCTGGCAAGCATGAAAAAGCATACAATAGCTTGTTAAGGTACATACCTCTCCATGCTTTGGAAGAAGCTTAAACAACAAATAAGCATACAATGATTGTACATAGCATGTCATGCTTTTGCCGTGTTAGCTAGCTAATATAGCATTCGATGCTGGCTAGCGTTATAAAGCATATAATAGCAAGAAAATCTAGCAGACATAGCAATACATAGCAATAACTAGCATATTTTTGTTGCTGGTACTAGCATGAATTTTAACTTGGGTAATGCGATTGATCTACAATTCATATATATTTCAACATTGCTGTTAGAAAACATTACAAAATAAGTACAAATGTCATTTTCAGAAAAATCATACATATATTTGTATAAAAAATTGGGTTTGGTTTGTATCGAATTATATTGGAATGGTTTAATTTTTTTTTAAAGAAGGAAAAGAAATAAAAAACCAATTGCATCTATGTAGTTGAATATACAGATTTATTCATATGTTATACATTTATTCATATTTATGTATATTCATAACACATATTGCGAAGATTTTTTCAAAGATTAAAAATACTCATTTACTAAGATCTGTTTTCATGTTGCATTTTTTATTTTTATTATTCAATTTTTGAAATCTTCATTATTTTCATTTTTGCTTTATAAAAATTATTTTGAGTTATTGCTCTTTTATGAAGAATTTTAACATCATTTAGAGTACAAAATTACTGTGAAAATAATTAATCTCTACCACACTCCCACACTTAAAAAAAAGTAAAAAGATAATTTTTCCTGCATGGGGACGAGACACATTGTATTATGTCTAAATTTCACTCTTTTATCAGTGCTAACTTATTCTCCTTGGAAAAGATGGTCCGAATAGCCTGTACAAAATTGCAGAAACGGTCCGATTAGCCACTTCGTATACAAATATAGGAACATAATTTCAAGAAAAGGTTGAGAGATTCAGTAAAAACAAACTATCTCTAACATTACTTTGTAATCTCGGAATGATTAAATGACTTGTAAATAAAACGCCCTAATTTAATCTCATGTAATTTAACAGATAAAACAAATGAAAAGATCAATTATTGTTTACTTCTCACATTATTTAGAAAAGAACATATTTTCAAATTTATGATCTTTTATTAGTCTACCTTTCACTTTCATACCAATTTATATTATTTAACATCAGTCCACATAATATTTTTTAAATAATGATTTTTTTTTTTTTTTTTAAACATGTTTAAAAAATTAAAAAGAAGAAGAAAAAAAAAATCAGAACCCTTCAATTTAACTACCAATTGTACTCCCCCCCCCCCCCCCTCTTAAAAAAGAAAAAAAAAAAAAAAGTTAAAGAGTAAGGGGAAAATATTAAAATAGTAATGGAATTATCAATTCTTTTGATTGTATAATTTTTTTTTTTCTTTTTTCAAATGATATTTGCTAAGCATTAAGTAACAATATGTTTATATTAGGATATATTAGTTTTATTTTAAATTACCTTTTTATTTTATTCATTTGAAGACATCCAGGTGAAAATTCCTGTATTTTTTGTCAGATTTTATGTTAAATTATCCTTTAAAATGTTTTATTATGCCTTCCATACCACAGTTAAGTTTTTGTTTTTTCTTTTTAATCGATAAATTGTTATAGCTATGAAGTACAGCAATGAATACCGTACAAACAATAAATATCGTACAGCGAAAAGATGAATTTCATGAACTTTTATTATGAAATAAATAATTTTGACTTATTTTAAACATACACATTTGAACACATTTCGATGCTACTTAAATATAATCCGTTCAGACAAGCATTCAGAATAACGCTAAAGGACGATTTGGTAAACATACCAAAAATTTTAATTATAATTGTTTTCCTACAGCTATGTCCAAAATTAAATGTACTGGAGAATGACAAAAACGAAAACGTATTAAAATGTAACAAATGTTTTATTTATGAACTTACCTCGATAATTAAAATAGTAATCCTAATCAGAACATCCACGTTTTCCTCACATGGCAGCATGGCAGCATCCATCTTGCTTGAATCTTGTTCTTGATCCGTGTTGTAAACAAACAAGCGCTACGTTGCCATACCTGCTTTCTCATACCAAAAAAATTAACCAATATTAATAAAAAATCATATTTTTAATTTTAAAATGGAGCCTCTTATGACGTCGCAATTTCAATTTTTTTTAAAGATTTAATGTAATATTCTTTGGTATATTGCGCTTAAGCTCTATGATAAGGTGACCATATTTTCAAACACTGATTTAACAAATTACCGTTTGTCCCCAAATCAAAATAAATTTCAAGGACATTGAAAACTCTATTTCGGGACTTTTTCGGGGATATAAAAGACTAATAGCTATATGCTAGGCATAATTAATAAAAAGAACTCTGATTTATACATAACAAAATGCTTTGAAACACTTTTTTCTATGACAAATTGCTGAGCCTGCGATATGTTTATGCAAGTTAGGGAGGCATACTATTGTCCTTGTCGTATCATGTTCTTAGACAGACTAAGAACGAGATTCAACAAGGATTTATTTAACGAAGCAGTATTAAATGTGTATTTTTAAGACGGGAATTATTGCTAGTGCTCGGATACTTTTGCTGCGGAGTGTACGATCCGACTTGTGATCTACGATAGCTGCGATTGTTACAATAGTATGCCTCCCTTAAACTATCCCAGCTTTATTAAAATAATCAAGTCTATAGAACCCATTTACACTTTATTATGATGATAGGAGAGAACACAAAATAACAGCATTTCATTTTAATCTTCAGAATCCCCACTCCCAGAAATGCAGAAATTATTCCCGATTACATAACTACAAGAAAATCATTTCTTTTTCTCTCCTATCAATGTATCAATGCAATTTGTGGTAATCATATAACTGCCATTTTTGTGAAATTTCATAAAATAAATTTTATTTTTCACTTAACATAAATCGGGCAAGATAGAATTTATATACTAATTAGTAGTGCATGATTCTTTCTCTGCTCATGAAGTATGAGGGTCTTTATTTCAAAGTTTTGTTGATTTCCAAGATTATCCAATTATTTGTGCTTCAACGTATAGAATTAACAGTGTGGAAAGCGGGAAATAAAATTGTACTAAAAAAATTACTGTAATCGAAGTTAGTGTCACGAAATTAAAACCGAGACTCCCTATTGGTTAATTATGTTCTTAGATGACGTGATTGAGCAGACGAAACTAGGAAAATCCAATCAGCTCTTCGGTTTGAGCAAAAAAATCGATCGAAGCGCCATCTAGGAAGCTTAATTATTTTAGCAGTATTTTAAGCATTCGATTATAAGCGCTTGCCCCACTGTATATAAGACTACTATATAATATAGTAGTCTTAACTGTATATTCTAGACACTGTACGTGTACTTGTGCATTAGACTGCAATTTTGATTGGATTGGAATGGATGGGTTTTCCGTCTCACTAGTGCTTAATGGGCATTAGGCAACGGTCTGGGATTCAACCCTAGAGGTGATCTGGAAACATGCCGTCACAATTTTGATCCTCCACGGAATGGACTACGATTTTGAAAGAAATACTTGCAAATATTTAAATTTGGGGACATTTAGTCTCCCCCAGTAATCAAAGAATTTTTGGTTGGTTGGGTTTTACGTCACACTAGTGCTGCGCAGATGGGCAATTGGCGACGGTCTGGGACACACCCCTAGAGGTGGTCTGGAGACATGTCATCACAATTTACAAAGAATTTTTGGAGACAAAAAATAAAAAAAGTCAAAATTCGAGGGCAGTCCTCGATTTTCGAGGACGTATGGTCACCTTACACTATGGGGTAAATATTTTTCAGTCATTCATTGATAAGGTAACCAAATGTCTTCATTTTCCGAGGACTATCGCTATCCCCAATTTCGAAGGAAAATAATTTCAATATGTAATACTTTTACAATTTGTACTAGAATATACAGAAAGCAGTTTTGTGATGACCATAACAAACTAATTTTACAATGTTTCAAAAAACTTCTTAAGTTTTTTTTTTTTACTTTCTTCAAAAGAAGATTAGTAAAAATTTTCAACTCTTCGTTTTTGATGGATTCACATGTTTTGATAAGTCTCAAGCACGATTTAACTATTTATACTTTCTTCTGTATATCTAAGAAAAAAATGATGAATTCGTGAAAGTTTTTGAACTCTAGTTTTAAATGGATTTACATGTTTTGTGAGGTCCTTAATACCTGGGCCGCGGTAGCCCAGTCGGTAGAGTGCCGGCCTCGTAATTGGAAGATTGCGGGTTTTGTACTCGAGCCGGCCAGAGACCGTCGTGTACATCACCGGTTGCTGGTGCACGTAAAATCTGTCATGGCCGCAATGTCCTCCATGCTCCCATCAAAAATTATACCTCTGGGGTTACCGAAGCTGGAGAGCCATCCCTTCCATGGAGGATCAAAATTGTGATGGCATGTCTCCGAACCACCTCTAGGGGTGTGTCCCAGACCGTCGCCAATTACCCATCTGCGCAGCACTAGTGCGACGAAAAACCCAACCATCCATCCTTAATATGGTTTGACCATTTTTAGAAAACATGTGACTGTGTGCTAGGGTGTAGTACAGAACAAAATTTCGTATAAATATGTATGTAATGAGAATTACTTTTTATGAAGTGATTGTGAGATTAATAGGAATTACTGATAACTGTAGTTGTAAACTATGAGGAAAAAGTATGTGCATTTTAGAACATCCCCTGAGAGGAAATAGCCCCCATTTGGTATAAATATTCAGTATGGATATATTTAAAAAAAACTCGTCAATACCTTTGAAACGAATGGTTGAACCATAGATCTATGTTAATTTAAAACAATGTTATAGATTTTTTTCGAGTAATACATTTGAGTTCAATATTTGTCGCGTCATGATCTTAGCCTTACGCTCTTTTTATGCTGTAAACTGATGATAAAAATTAGCAAACAAACTATACATATATATATGAGAAATCTAAGTTTGTGCTTCAATAATTTTTATGCCAACTGTAAATTTTGAGTTACTAGCGTCATTTCCCCCTCCAATTGATGATAGGGAATACCGTCTGGAGGGGGGGGGATAAAAGAAATATGTTCTTTGGAGGAATACTTCAGAACCTCTAAAAAGATGTTTAGCATGACATTTTGTATGCACTGGAACGGGAGATACATATTTTTAAATATTTGAACCATTTTCTTTTTCTGGGACTTGGAAAAAATTAATCAATTTTGCAAACCTAATGCATATACCTCAAAACCAATTTTCTTTGAATGCTGAAATTTTTTAAATCAGTTTTTATATTAAAATGTCAATGAAAAAAATAGAATATTTTAAAATTTCGATCAAAACTTCGCAGATATAAATTTTGTAATACTGAACGTGATTCCCCCCCCCCAAGGGGGATCCCTGAGGGAGCATGAAAAATAATGTTTTTTAGAGGAATACGTCATTGCGTTTAAAACATGCTTTGAAACGGGAAATACAGATTTTTAAACATTTTAATTTTTTTTTTATCGAGATTTGGTAAAAAATGAGCAAAATTTGCAAATATCATTTTTTCTACAGATACTAATTGGGATCAATAGCCTACCGATCGAATTTCTACTGATGTCTGTAAAGATCTATTGATATCGATTGAGGATATAATTAATAGGTGGCAGATGTCAATAGCTTCTATTGATAAAGGTAGGGAAATCCATAGAAATCAATTCGTATCAATAAAACTCTATTTATATCGGCAGCCTACTGATCAAATTTCTAATAATGTCTGTAAAGGTCTATCGATATCAGTTGAGGATATAATCAATAGGTTACAGATGTCAATAGCTTCTATTGATAGCGGTAGGGACATCCATAGAAATAAACTCATACCAATAGAATTCTATTGATATCGATAGGTTTTTGTATTGATCTCTACGGATCATTTTTAGTATGGTTGGGCAATATATCTACGCTACAGGGGTTGTTCCAATCATACAAAACAAATTAATACATCTTCCTGCTTAACTTTGGTACATTGCATTTGATACTGACAAGCATTAACAAGCACAAAATTGTTCATTGTGGTACCTACCTTGCCATGATTGGAAGAAGCTTGTGTAGCAAATTAGCACATCTTACTGGCACATAGCACCACATCATCTTGTTTCTACATAAGCTGCTTACATAGCATATTATGCTAGCAAGCATTTACAAGCACACGATTGCTCACTGTGGTACCTTTTCCCCCATGATTGGAAGAAGCTTGTGCAGCAAATTAGCACTTCTTACTGGCATATAGCATGCCATACTATTTCTACTTAAGCTGCCTACGTAGCACATTATGCTGGCAAGCATAGAAAAGTATATAATAGCTCGTTAAGGTACATACCTTGCCATGATTGGAAGAAGCTTGTGCAGCAAGTTAGTATTTCTTACTGGAATACAGCATGCCATGCTATTTCTGCCTAAGCTGCCTACACAGCATATTATGCTAGCAAGCATATAATAGCTTATTAAGGTCCATACCTTGCCATGATTGGAAGAAGCTTGTGCAGCAAGTTAGCACTTCTTACTGGGATATAGCATGCCATGCTATTTCTACCTAAGCTACCTACATAGCATGTTATGCTGGCAAGCATGAAAAAGCATATAATTGCTTATTAAGGTACATACCTTGCCATGATTGAAAGAAGCTTGTGCAGCAAGTTAGCACTTCTTACTGGGATATAGCATGTCATGCTATTTCTACCTAAGCTACCTACATAGCATGTTATGCTGGCAAGCATGAAAAAGCATATAATAGCTTATTAAGGTACATACCTTGCCATGATTGGAAGAAGCTTGTGCAGCAAGTTAGCTTTTCTTACTGGGAAATAGCATGTCATGCTATTTTTTCCTAAGCTACCTACATAGCATGTTATGCTGGCAAGCATGAAAAAGCATATAATAGCTTATTAAGGTACATACCTTGCCATGATTAGAAGAAGCTTGTGCAGCAAGTTAGCACTTCTTACTGGGATATAGCATGTCATGCTATTTCTACCTAAGCTATCTACATAGCATGTTATGCTGGCAAGCATGAAAAAGCATACAATAGCTTGTTAAGGTACATACCTCTCCATGCTTTGGAAGAAGCTTAAACAACAAATAAGCATACAATGATTGTACATAGCATGTCATGCTTTTGCCGTGTTAGCTAGCTAATATAGCATTCGATGCTGGCTAGCGTTATAAAGCATATAATAGCAAGAAAATCTAGCAGACATAGCAATACATAGCAATAACTAGCATATTTTTGTTGCTGGTACTAGCATGAATTTTAACTTGGGACAAGACAGCTTAACAGAAATAGCAGGTAAATAGTACATATTTGTTCTTTATTTATGAACCATCTATGATTTAAAAGTTAACTTTTCAACACAGTTACAATTTGTTTACCATTTCAGTACTTGGTGTTGTATCTTGGGTCACTAAACTGTGTTGTACCTTGGGTCATTCAATTGAAAAAATAATTAATTTACAAAAAATATTTTAATGGTAAAATTTCTTTAAATAATCATAGTATGTAGTTAATATTTTTTAGTCATTATTATTATATATATAGGTGTGCATAGGATGACGCAAAATATGATGTAAAAAAAGTATTTAAAAAAGATCAAGAACTTGAGATTGTTGATTATGTAAAGCAGGCAGCTAAACTGCATTATGGACTACCAAAAAAGGTGTTCTCAAACTAGTATATGCATATGGAATGGCAAATAATATGGATTTACCGGAAAACTGGGAATCTACAAAATCTGCTGGTTTTATGTAGCTGAGAGGTTTGCGAAAACGTCATCCTTCACTGTCACTAAGAAAACCTGAAACGACAAGTCCACTTCCTTTGATGTTCATCTATTCTCCGACCCGACCGCGATAGCCACCGTCCTTAAACATCGACAGTCGTTAAATCCCACTTTTACCGACTTTCTTTCCTTCCATTGCTAAAGAGCGATTCTCCCCCCAAGGTTGTTATCTAAGGTAGTAATCAAAACAATCTTCTTCCGAGGCTAAAGATGTCCGTGATTTCAGCCAATGGCGTGTTGAAATAGACGCTACACCTGTGAATAGACTTCGTATAAGAAAAACAACATTGCAAGGGAATATGAGTCATCCGGAAATTCGCTTTCTAAAAAAATTCATTGTTCAAAGTTTGCGTTCCTTTATTATCAATACTGAGTAAAAAAAATCCATTAAACGAATTATTATTTGTTAAAATTTTACCTTTAATAAGGGGATAAATCTATTAGAGTGTACAAATTTAATAGGAGAAAAATATACTAAAGTGCAACAAAGTTCTGTTTTTTTAAAATGACTTTTTCTTTCTTTCTATTTCTTCTCTCTCTCTCTCTCTCTTTTTTTTTTTTTTTTTTCTTTCGTTTAAATTATTTTGCTAAGTTTGTTTATTTAAAAAACACTTGTACAGAAATAAGATTACTAATTAGAAAAAGGAATTCAACTCAAATCTATATATAATGCAATTATTATTATTATTTATTTGTGTTAACCTACTTGTTTCATATTATAAATTTACGCTTAATTTATTAATAAAATCTACAATATATTAAGGTGTCTGTTAAATAATAAATAAAATTCAACATGGAAATAAGATGTAGAAATGAAATGCTTTGCCCACAATACGAGTAAAATATAAGTAGTTATTTTGAAGCAAAATTAAATTAATTTTTCCAAACTCTATATAGTCATTTGAGCACTATTATAAAACTATTTAACTGATTCAATCATTTTAATTTATTTTATTCACAAACAGCTGGTAAACTGATTTTAAATTTAGTTCTATTATTATTATTTATTTATTCATAATATGTATTGAAACTAAACATGATAGAAATCTGAATTTTTTTTATTTTAACTTTATATGAAATTTCATTTTATGCGTAGCATAAATGCACTTTTAGAATTAATGTTATTTTTAAAATATCTCGTATTTTGAGCTTCATTAATCCAATACCGATTTTTTAAAAAATCTGAAAATTTGTTAATTCGAACCTCTTTCTATCTGTGCTTAATAAATATATTATAAATGAATACTGCGTTTTTACTTAGATGATTTTATACATGTTTATTTAAAAAGTAATATGTTTTTCATAGGATTAAAAATACAAAGATTTTCCATTTATATTGAATACACAAAAAAAAAAATAATTTTTACATAAACAAAATACAGAATAATATAGGTAATTATTACAGTTCGAAAAATATTTAGCCTTAAATAATAAGTAATAAAACGCATTAAAAAATTGCATTAAACATTTTCAATTTTTTTTTTTTTTTTTTTAATAACGCTCTGGAACCAGTAAAGTTCAAAAACTTTTCATTTGAAATACTTAATATATATATATATATATATATATATATATAATAAAAAGCAAATAAACTATATGAAACTTGTTTAACAGCTACTTTAAAAGAAAAAGAAAAAAATCGAATGAATACATGACATATTTTTGAAACAACGATCGTTTTAAAAGGAAGAGTTTTTCTTATTTTCCGAAAATGTTTAATATGTGTCTAAAATCGTTTGTTTCTTGGATTTTACTACTTAAAAATAAAAAAATTATACATATATTTAATATATTTAGAGAGAGAGGAAAAATTAAATAAGTTGGTAATCCGATTTTATTTTCAACTTTACATCAAATTTTATTTTATTCATAGCATAAAAGAACCTTTAGAATTATTATTATCATTTGTTTTAAATATCCTCATATTGGAAATATCATCCTACTCCCAAACCAACTTTGTTAAAAATCTGAAAGGTTGTCAGTTTGAACTTCTATTTATGATTAATAAATAAATTCTAACTGAATATAATGCGTATTTGTTTAAAAGGTTTTATGCTTTTTATTTATTTATTATTATTATTATATTGAATACACCAGGAAATAATTTTTTTTGCCCCAACAAAATACAGAATACTGGTACATAATTATTACAGTTGAAAAATATTTACTTTTATTAAGTAATAATAAAAATCATTAAAAGGAAATTGCATAAAACATTTGATTTTTTGAAAATAACATTTCGAAAAACAGTAAAATTCAAGAACTTTTTGGCAAAGTACTTATAAAAAATAATGTAAATTCAGTTTAATAGCAATTAAAACAAAGAAAAAGAAAAGAAAGAAAAAACTAAACAAAGAAAAGAGAAAAACAAAAACAAAGAAAATAGAAATTGAATGCATAAAGTACACATTTTTTAAACGATGATCATTTAAAAAAGGGAAATTTTTTCTGATTTTCTGATAATGCTCAATTTATGCTATAAATAGCGAAAAAATATTTTTTGAAAAAACTATTAAACTATTAGTTAAAACTATTATAATTTTATATAAGCATATATCCTCATTACAGTTGGAAAATCATATTTTCATGTTATCATTTCAGTTAGGATTAAAATGGAGCATTCTATTCGGTTACTTTTTAATTTTTAAAAGCGTATTCTTTTAAATTATTATTAAGAATTTCTTTAATTATATAGGTCTGCTTTTTCAAAAACAATATTGGGGAGAGGGAGGATGAACTAATCTCACAATAACAATTTATACATTGATAAACTAATCTTTTCCAAAAAATCATTCACGAGAATTGAAGGAAATAATGACCGGTTGTCATTATAAAGACTGCATGAGGCAGTCGTTATGATAAGGACTGAAACAAACCGGATCTTTACCGCAAATTTCTATGACTGAGAGGGGATAATAGCAAAACGTCGGAATGTCACGTCACGTGATCAAAATAACGACTTTCACAGTCGGAATTGAGATATAGTCGGATCGGAGAATAGACCCCCTGGATCTGAGACTGTACTCTTGTCCCCAAGTCATCCTCCTTCTACTGCTTTTACAAAATCTCCTGAAATGATTAGACCTTTTCCAAAAGCACAACCTAGAAAGAAGACTTCACGTGGAAGCAAGCCTGGAAAAACTAGAATATTAACATACACACCAAAGAAGAGAGAATTAGAAAAGAGTAAAAAGAAAAAGTATCAACCAGTCATAAAAAGGAAAATTTCAAGAAAAAAAAATATTGCATCCAGTTCTGATTAAGATAATTTTGATATAGCTTTCGAAGATTCCAGTAATGATGATGCAATCTGGGATGAAGTTACTGAATATAAACATGATGAAGACGTGGAAGATATATCAGAAGGAAGTTTTGTTTTAACTAAATTAGCAGGGAAGAAGAGTGTTTCATATAAGGGATTTGGGTCGAGGTGAATTGGAAGTAAAATATTATAAGTGCTGTGGTGATACAAACAAATTTATTCTAGAAAAAGAAGATATTTATATCACTGATAGTGATACCATAGAAAGAAAACTGCCTGCACCAGTTACCTACTACTGGACAATCTGAAAGACAAGCATATCAAATTTCAAGTGGATTTTAGTGCATATAATGTTCGTTAAATGAACAACGCTTAAATATTAATAACTCAGATCACTTTTCTCAAGACCTTTTAATTATCCTCTTCATTTTGTAATATTGTTTTTTCATTTTATTGTGTGAAATATATTTGTTTCTACATTTCATCTAATTTTTTTTACTATGACCCAAGGTACAACATCTACTGACCCTAGGTACAACACTATGTTATACCTTGGGTCACTTTGCAATCCGCGTTTGTAATGATCGATAGATGGCGCTCTCTGAACACTGCAGTTGTTAGTAAATATAACAGACACGTGTAATTATTATTCTTTCTCCGCCATTTCATCATGGAAAGTCGATTGCATAATATGAGGATATGCAGTGGTGTGATAATTTCACCTTAGCCCACCAGAGGGCGAGCATTTCATTACAATCGCGGATCCTGTACTTTTTTATTTTTTACAAAGTTATTTTTGAAGATATTTTTAAAACAAAAATAGTATTAATTAGATAAATGTGTAATTTATCATCTAACATAAAAAAAAATAAAATAAGAGTTCAACTGAATTTTTTAAAAAAAAAGTGACCCAAGGTACAACCACTTCCCCTACTTTATATTTTTCCCTTTCAACTACGAATGCATATATGCTAATCTGCATTTTCATTGTAAAATATCACTTTTACACATATATCACATTTCTCAAGAATCAGTGCAATGTAGTCTATACAGATATGTACCAGTTAAGAATGTTTTTTAATTTACAAATAATTGATAAATTAAAAGATTGCGTAGATGTCCAATTGGTTATTCCTTCCAAAAGCATTCTTGGGAAACCTTACCGCACATATTTTCACTATGATTTTCTGCTGAATGACTACACGAATGTTTATCAGGGGCGACTTTTCTAGAATATCTTTGAGAGTTTAAATGCTTTGCATTGTTATTAATTTGTAAATGATTTTAACAATCTCCATATTTTGGAAATTCCGTTAGTAAATTTCCTATACATTTCTGACTTTCCCTCTGTATGGATGCGTAGCTAGACAACAATTTTCAGAAAATTTTGTAACTCACTTTTTACACGTATATGGCTTTCTTCCATGAGAGTGTAAATGTTTATCCGAACTCCTTCTTTTAGTCAGAACTTACTCTACTTTATATAATTAGTCACTTTAGAACATATTTTAAAACGTGTGGTATATTTAGATGCATGTGTTACAAGTTACATGTGTATTCAGACTACATTTTAAAGAAAATCCTTCTTGACATCATATTTCACACACATAGGGCTCTTTTGCATGAGTTCTTAAATGTCTATATAAACTTCCTTTCTCAGAAAATGCTTTAGAACATATTTCACAAACATATGGCTTTTCTCCTGTATGAGTGCGTAAATGTATAATCATTTTTCCACGTTGGGAAAATCTTTTATAACACACTTCACACACATATGGTTTTTCGCTTGTATGAGTGTTTAAGTGTGCCTTTAAATTTCCTTTTTCAGAAAATCTTTTAAAACATATTTGACACACGTGCGGCTTTTCCTTAGTGTGCGTGCTTGAATGTTTTTGCAAATTCTCTTGTTGAGTAAATCCTTTAGAACAGACTTTACACACATGTGGTTTCTCTGTATGGATGCGTAGATGTGCATTTAAATTACTGTTTTCAGAAAATCTTTTGTGACATATTTCACATACATATGGCTTTTCTCCTGTATGAGTACGTAAATGTTTTCGCATGTACTTTTTATCAGAAAAACATTTAGAACAAATTTCGCACACGTACGGTTTTTCTCCTGTATGGATACGTAGATGTACTTGAAGAGATTTTTTTGCAGACAGTCTCTTAAAGCATATTTCACAAACGTATGGCTTTTCTTTTGTATGGGTGCGTAGATGTGTACTTAAATGAGCCTTTACAAAAAATGTTTTAAGACATATCTCACACGTGTACGGCTTTTCTCCTGTATGAGTGCGTGAGTGTCTGGTTAAACTTCCTTCTTCAGCAAATCTTTTTCTTTTTTCACAAACATATGGTTGCTCATTTGCATGGATGCCTAAATGAATATTTAGACTACTCTTTACAGAAAATCCTCTATTACACATTTCACACACGTATGGCTTTTCTCCTGTATGAATGCTCGCATGTTTATCCAGACTATTTTTTTGGGAAAAACCTTTCAAGCATATTTCACACAGATATGGCTTTTCTCTCGTATGACAGCGCAAATGTTTATCCAAATTTCCCTTTGTTGAAAATCCTTTAGAACATATTTCACAAACATATGGCTTTTCTTTTGTATGGATACGTAGATGTGTACCTAGATTTCCCCGTTGGGAAAATCTTTTAGAACATACTTCACACGAATAGGGTTTTTCATCTGAATTAGAGGGCTCATCTGAAATCATATTTTTCTTAGATAAAATATCTTTGGACATATCTCACAAATAAATGAAGATATATTTATGACTGTATTCACTAAACTTTTTTGATCCAGGATTAAACGTTGAATCAGAAAATCCCAAGATCAATATTAATATTGGATTTCTTCCTAATCACCATCAGTGGATTGAACTTCGAGGAAAGTGCAGTGGAAGCACCTGTGATTGATATCACATATCTTCCATTAGACTGCAAGTTCACCATACCTACATAACAGAAAACTTATTATCACAGATAAATAAAAGCAGATTTTCAACATGAATCATTTCCTGCACCACCACATTCAGTTTGTCAGAAACTAAAATTGTAAACTCAGAGCCACAGCGATATTTCTTGGCGGCCAGGCACTTTTGGACACTTGTCACTTTCCTGTAGACTAATTCGAGAATTCACCAAGATGGTGCTCGTCAATAGTGAAATAGTGAAATACTTATAATCCAATCGGCGGCTGCAAAAATTTGACCTTATAAAAATTTAAAGCTGATATTTTTTCTACAGACAGAATTCATTGTTACAATAAAAGTCTGATACTGATAGGGTTGCCTGGTCAAAGCCGTCAAGTTTAAGAGAAACAACATCACTTCCAGGCAAAATTTTTATGATTTACTTACCCCACAAGTGTAAAGATCAAACCAGTGCTAAAATGTAGAGATTAATATGCTCTTTAAAACAGCGCAGTCTTGCCTGGTCGAAGCTTGGCAAACTTTAAAAGCACAGCTTAAAAGTAAGCTTTTTAAAAGAAAAGCCTAGATTTACTTTTAAGTGCCTACACTTTAAAGTAAATGTAAGCAAATCTTTTTGTCGCTTGTTGGCTCAGTTGGTTAGAGCGTCATATTGATAACGACGTTCGTGCGTTCGATTCTCGAAGTGCTGGTGTGTTAATTTTTACAGATAATAGAAAAGGTGTCAATTGATAAACGAAAAATTTTCATTATCTACACAGAAACCTAAGAATTTTTGAAGAGCTTTTTAATAAGCTTTTTTTAGTTACTAAAAAGCACAAAATGTTAAGATACAATAATAACACTGGAAGTTTTTTATTGTGGAGCTGTAAAAAGTATAAAATAAAAAATATTCTTGCAGAGACATGCTATAAAAATTAAAAGTTTCAAAAACAAGAAAATCTTAAAGAAAAATATAGATATTTCACTTTTGCAAAAGACATGAAAATTTTTAAATATTCAAAATATTTTTTAAAACATTCGAGAGCAATATTTTTTTTTTGTATTTGTTAGAATTTTCTATCATGTTATATGATTTTCCTTGACTGTTCTTTGACTTTTGTTTAGAGCGTCATGCTGATTACGCGATGGTCGTGGGTTCGATCCTCGAAGGACAATTAATAGAAACAATGTCAAACAATTACAAAAATAAAATAAACCTTTTGTTGTCTACACAGATGAAGCTTATTTGTTTGCAACTTAAAAGTATAAAATGAAAATGTAAGTGAAAAAACAATTTTTAACATTAGAAGCTTTTTATTGTGAAGCCCTAAAAAGCATATAAATATATATATATTCTGGCAAAGACATGCTATAAAGATATGAAAGCTTCAACACTAACAAGGAAACATTCAACAGGTGTCATCTTCAAAAAGTATTGAAAAAAATATATATATTTGATTCTACTCTTCTTAAAACACCAGAAAATGAAAAAAATATCGTCTGAAATTAATTACAGCGACCACAAAAAATTATCAAAATTAAGCATATTTGGCGATTTCACACTGTTAGGCAATTGATTTTGAGTACTTGGCGGAAAAGTAAAACACTGTTCTGTTCGTACACGGCAATCTCGGTTCTAGAAAACGTATCGCCTAACAGCGCTAAATTGCCAAAAATGCTTAATTTTGATAATTTTTTGTAGTCGCTGTAACAGTAGTGGCACCAGAAATTCCCCGACGGGGGGACACTACTTCCCCGACAGGGGGGCACTATATATAGAGAGAGTTTATTATATGGATATTTATCAAAAACTTCAATATTGTTAATAATATTACTGTTAATATTTGTACCATTTCATTTGTTAGTACTCATCGTGGTTTTGGAGGTCATCATACCATTCTCTGAGTGTATAATATTTTCTTTCCACAGAAAAAAAATATGTGCAGAGTGCCTGAAGGAAAATTCTTAAGAAAAAATTAATCTTCGTATACATTGGTCACAGGTATATATACAGTCGAATTTCCCTAAGGAGGCCACCTATCGTGCGACGGAAAATTGGCTCTCCAGATAGGTGGCCTTTCAATAGATGTTGTCTTCCTATTCACGGTGTAATTACAGAACAGCAGCGCCACCTATCAGCTCATATGCACCTAAATTGATTCAGTACATTGTTTTAAAATGGTCCTCTCATATACCAAGTTTAATGTAATTATATACGATAGAATCTAATATATAGCCTTCCCATTCACCGAAAAAATTGAAGCATAGGAGCGTCACCTATCTGGCTATGTGCGCTAAAACTGATTCCACATAATGTTTCATAACGGCCCTGTCATAGTTATTTGCAATAATATATAATAGAACCTGAGATATAGCCTTCCATTAAATGAAAGAAATCGCAGTACAGCAGCTCCACCTATAAGGCGATTCGGACAAAAAGTTAATAGACACTAAATTATGTCATGATGCAACTACATACAGATTTATATGTAGTTCAGTGCAGTAGTTTTTGAGATACAGTTTGAAAAAAAATTTTGTCACACATAGACAGACGGACATTTTCTAAAAATATCATGGTCAAAATGTGTTTTGGAACTCTCAAAACGTGTATATTCATGGAAAACCGGAAGCTGAAAATTTTTATGAATCCAATACTTTCTTCTATTGAATATAGAATGCAAAAACAGGAATGCTCCAAGTTTGTAAAAGGAAAGAAAAATGCTGCTAAAAGGAGAAAAGCTGAAAATTTTGTATTTTTTTCCCCGACAGATTTTAGGAGTATGCCCCGATGGGGGGTCACAGACTCCCCGACGGGGGGGCCTGTGCCCCCCCGGCCCCCTAGCTGGCGCCACCCCTGCGCTGTAATTAATTTCAGTCGATATTTTTTTCATTTTCTGGTGATTTATGAAGAGCAGAATCATTTATATTTTTTTTTTCAATACTTTTTGAAGATGACACCTTTAGAATGTTTCCTTGTAAGAAAATTTCAGAGAAAAATATAGATATTTCACTTTTGCAAGAGATGAAAATTTGTAAGTATTCAAAATATCTTAAAAAGCTTTCGAGACCTTTGAAATTTAAGGCTTAGCGAATAATTATACAAAAACTAATGACTAAGAATATTGATCTCCAATGCTTTTAAAAATATTTTGAATATTTATAAATTTCTATCTCTTGCAAAAGTGAAATATCTATTATAGTGTTACAAAATTGTAAATAATTGTGTTTATTTTTGTATAAATTCTTTCAAAGAGGCTTAGTAAGTTGATAAAATGCTAATTTTGTGCATTTCTAGTCGTTATAGCGTTGAAATAGCCTTATTTTCCCTTAAAAACGCATTAAAAAGCCCCAATAAGGCAGGTAATGGATTTGGCGCCAAATTTGGCGACTTTTTCCCACCTTGGCGAGAAAATCCTTATATGGGATATACCAAATATGGAAGCTATAAGTTGATTGGTTGACCACTTTCTAGAGTTTTCTCGAAAAATCTGGGTTCCATGGAACAATATATAAGAAGCGCTGTCTCGCCAAGGCAGTCAGTTCAGTTCAGATCTCAGCCAGCTTCTCTAGTGCTTGCATTGCTCTTGAGCAGGCCCCGACTTACGGCAGGGCATACGGGGCAAATGCCCTGGGCCCCCCTTCTGGAAGGGGCCCCCCTACAGGCGAATACAGAAATTCTGCAACCTAAAGACCTCTTATGCCACTGCAAGGGGGCCCCCCAGAATAGGCTTGCCCCGGGGCTGCAGGTAGTCTAAGTCGGGCCCTGCTCTTGAGCCTCTTTGAGAGAGACTTGCTTCAAGTGTTATTGCTATACAGTTTGTACTGTGGATTTGCTATTGACAGCTGTTGTTTAAGCTGTGGTTACTGCTTGAATTGAAGCTGATAATTGGTTTATTGACCTGTATTTTTCTGGAACTTTCTGCAAATAAAATACTGATTTTTTGTATGTTTGGCCTTTCATTCCCGGACAACTCACGAACCCCCAAGTACGCAACATTTCTGGTGTCAGGAGCGGGGTTGTCTGTGAATGGTTATAACTAGAGCTATGGAGGAACAGATGAAGAAACTTCTAGAAAGTTTAGCTACCCAGATGAATGAAATGAAAGAATGGCAAAGAGAAATGAAGGAAGGACAAAGAGAGATGAAAGATAGCCTGAGTCAAGAGATGAATGAAATGAAAGCCGGACAGAAAGAATTGAAAGACGGCTTGACTGAAGAAATGAAGGAAATGAAAGACACTATGGGTGAAGTTCAGGAAGAAATTAAATCTAATCAAGATGAGATGAAGAGAGAGCTTTCAACGGTGAAAGAATCAATCGAAAGTAAATTATTGGATATGGGAAGCAGAATAGATGGAATAGAAGAGAAAGTTTTGAAAATAGAAGGAAGTTTTGAAGAGAAAGCTATGAAGATGGAAGAAAATGTTATGAAGGTTGAAGAGAGTGTTACGAAAATAGAACGGAGTTTCGAGGAGAAAGTTAAAGAAAACTTTGATCAAGAGCTGAAAGGAAGGTTTTCAGAGATAGAAGGTAAACTGAAGAGAATAGAAGAAGATCTGGAGAGAAAAGTGGAAAATCCCTGCCACAGGAAACTGAAAAGAAAGAGAGAAGAATCCGGAATCAGGAATTTATTAAGCTTTCCACCTACGACGGCAGTTCCTCCTGGCATGTATATAAAACGCAGTTTTCCATCGTAGCTGAAGCTAGCGGCTGGGACTCTATCGCCAAGTCAGTCCACTTAGCAGCAGCATTACGGGGAGATGCAGCCGAGATACTGAGAAATGTTACTAAAGAAGAAAGGAACGACTTCGAGGCCTTGACTAGAGCACTGGAGCTACGGTTCGGAGAGAAGTGTTCTAAGGACTATAGTCGCCTTCAGCTAAAATCTCGTTACCAGTAAACGGGCGAAAGTTTGCAAGAGCTGGCAGCGGACATTCAGAGACTGTCACACCTAGCATTCTCAGATTGTCATGCTGACACTCGAAACGACTTAGCTCTTCAGTACTTTATCGATGCTGTTCGTGATCCAGAAATTCAAAAGGCGCTGAGACTCTCCAACATCAGAGACGTAGAATCAGCTTTAGGCTATGGACTTAGGATAGAGGCAGCCAAACAAGCCTCCCGTAAAGACCGCCATGCCATAAGAGCAGTCTCATTAAATGATACGCCTGCTGGTGAAAATGAAATGAAGAGAAGTATCGAAGAGATCTGAAAGAGATTGCGCAGCCTGGAGAATAATAAAGAAATAAAGGACCGGAAGATAAAGTGCTGGGGCTGTGGAGGGGATGGTCACGTGAAGAGGAACTGCCCTGTACGACCAACTATAGGAAATCACCCTTCTTCTCCATCACTAAGAGGAGGCCATCTCGCGGGGCAGAGGTCGCCTGAAATTAAAGAGCCCCAATTTACCGTATTTCATGTTTCATCGATGAGTGGCGGCGATAATGGACTTTACGTCTATGGCCAAGTTAACAACACCGCCTGCCGGATGCTTCTGGACACGGGAGCCAACGTGACCATCATTAGAGCGGATTTAGCTCAAGAACTAAAAAAGAAGATCATCTGGACGCTGCCCTGCGTTAAACTCCAGACTGTGACCGGAGACGAAATCAACATATATGGAAAAATGAACCTGACCATTACTTTTGGGAATGCCAGTTACCATCATATGGCATATGTGGCTGATATAAGAGATCCTTTAATCATTGGAATTGATTTCCTGAGAAAATTTAACTTTAAATAGGACTTTAAGAATAATGAACTGCATTCGAGTTCGGAAGACATCGCTGTGTTCAACACTGAAAATCAAGACATTCAGACAATTTGCCAGATAACAGCCAAGTCTGAAATTTCCATCCCTCCACACACGGAGAAAATAGTTTCAGGAACACCTCCCACAAAGCAATACTTCCGCTATGGACTGATTGAATACCCGGATACAGGCAATAGCCCAAGAGGAGTTCTGGTAGCTTCATCTCTAGTTGATCTCTCAAAGAGTACTATTCCTGTGAGAGCCGCAAACGTCAGCGATAAGGTCCGAACAGTGAAGAAGGATGAGGTGTTGGCAACCTGCACTCCTGTTACATGCATCAACTGCCCCACGCAATCAACCGAATCCAAGTCTTCTGAACAATTAATAACGGAATTATTCAAGAATGCAGAGTTAGGAAAGGAACAGAGATGTGCTGCAGAGATGTACCTTTTTTCTCGAACACCTGAAGACGTCGGGAGAACGAACATCACCCAGCACAGAATTGATACAGGAAATCATCCTCCAATCAAAAAAAATCCAAGAAGACTTCCATTTGCTAAACAGGAAGAGGTCACTGAACTTCTAAAGGAAATGCAGCACAATGACGTCATCGAGCCATCAACGAGTCCTTGGGCCTCTCCCATAGTACTGGTGCGAAAAAAGGATGGTTCAACAAGATTTTGTGTGGATTATCGTCGTTTGAATGACATCACGAAGAAAGACAGTTACCCTCTTCCCAGAATTGACGACACATTAGACACACTTGCTGGCAATAAATGGTTCTCGACGTTGGATCTGAAGAGCGGTTACTGGCAAGTAGAATTACATCCTGATAACCGTGAGAAGACTGCATTCACCACGGGACAAGGACTGTGGCAATTTAAAGTTATGCCGTTCGGATTATGTAATGCACCTGTCACCTTCGAACGCCTGATGGAGACAGTGCTAAAAGGACTTTCCTATGAAGCCTGTCTGGTGTATTTGGATGATATTATCATTGTGGGGCGCACCTTTAAAGACCATCTACGAAACATCCGAAAGGTGCTGGAGAAACTCAGAATGGCTAACCTCAAATTGAATCCAGGCAAGTGTAACCTGTTCCGTCGTGAAGTGAGCTACCTCGGCCATATCATCTCTGCCGAAGGTGTGAGAACTGATCCTGAGAAGATCTCTGCAGTCGAGAACTGGAGTCGCCCTCAAAATGTACACCAACTACGAAGTTTCCTGGGGTTATGCACTTATAACAGGAAGTTTGTCAAGGGTTTCTCAAATATTGCCAGACCACTTCACAAGCTGACGGAGGCCAAACAGAAGTTCCTGTGGACAGATGAATGTGAAAATGCGTTCAAGCGACTTCAAGAGGCCTTAACATCATCGCCTATCTTCACGTATCCACAGTCCGACAGACAGTTCATACTTGATACAGATGCCAGCCATGAGAGTATCGGTGCTGTTCTGTCGCAGGAAGTTGATGGTCAAGAACATGTCATTGCCTATTGGAGTAAATGCCTGTCTAAACCGGAGCGAAATTACTGTACCACCAGGAAAGAGCTACTCGCCATCGTAAAAGCCATAGAACATTTCCATCATTACCTCTATGGCAGAAGATTCCTGCTCCGGACTGACCATGCATCTTTAACGTGGTTGCTCCAGTTCAAGAACCCGGAAGGACAGATTGCCAGGTGGATACAACGCCTGCAGGAATATGACTTCGAGATACGTCATCGTAAAGGGACTCTACATGGTAATGCAGATGCCTTGTCACGGAAGCCCTGCTCGGAAAGCTGCAAGTACTGCTCTAGAGCAGAACAGAAATACCTGCCGATAAATCCGGTTGCCTGCCAAGTTACTGTCTCAACTCCATCAGAACAAGATCCCGAAACCTGGAGTGACGAAGAACTAAGAAAAGCCCAGTTAGAAGATCCTGACATAAAGCCAATATTACAGCTGAAGGAGACGACCAGCAACAGACCTATCTGGCAGGACATTTCCAGATTCAGTCCCATTACGAAAAGTTATTGGGCAGTTTGGGACTCTCTTCATATCAGAAACGGCGTATTATACAGAAAGTGGGAATCTGATGATGGGAAAAGCTTCCGATGGCAGATAGTATTGCCAAGATCAAGAATTCCAGATGTTTTAGAACAACTGCATAGTAGCTCTACCGGAGGCCATTTTGGGGTAATGAAGACTCTGCAGAAAGTTCGGGAACGCTTCTACTGGTGCAAGGCAAAGGAGGATGTGGAGAAATGGTGTAAATCCTGTGATGCTTGTGCGGCACGTAAAGGCCCGCAGAAACGAAGTCGAGGAAGACTGCAACGGTATACCGTGGGAGCACCATTTGAACGGATTGCAATCGACATCTTGGGTCCTTTGCCACGGACCTCCAGTGGAAATAAATACATCCTCGTCGTGATGGACTATTTCACCAAGTGGCCTGAGGCATATCCCATTCCCAATCAAGAGGCATGCACAATCGCAGAGGTCCTAGTTTAGCAATGGGTGTGAAGGTGCGGCACGCTCCTACAACTTCATACCGACCAAGGTAGGAACTTTACCTCTGATGTTTTCAAAGGACTGTGTCAACTACTCGGCATAGACAAAACCCGGACAACACCCTTACATTCCCCAGTCGGACGGCATGGTCGAGAGTTTCAATCGTACCATCCTGAATAACCTCTCACTTCTAGTATCAAGGAACCAGCAAGATTGGGACTTGAAGTTGCCATTGTTCCTGCTGGCTTATCGAACTGCTGTCCATGAAACCACCGGCTATACTCCAGCCCAGATGCTGTTTGGACGTGAACTTCGTCTCCCTTGTGATCTCCTGTTTCGTTGTCCACCCGATGCTCCTTCATCGCCCGAGGAGTACATCCAAGATCTCCAGGCACGATTTGAGGACGTACACAACTTTGCTCGGGAGCGGATCAACATGGCAACGGAGAAAATGAAGACAAGGTACGATCTAAAGGCTACACAACATGAGTTCCAGGAAGGAGAGAAGGTCTGGTTGTGGAATCCTGTTCGACGCAAAGGACTCTCTCCCAAGTTGCAGTGCCACTGGGACGGACCGTACACAGTCTTAAAAAGGCTGAATGATGTAGTGGTGCGGATCACTAAAACACCTTCATCATAAACCGAAGGTGGTGCACTATAACAGGCTAGCCAAGTACCACAATTAACGGTAATATTAAAATTTAAAATGTAAATAAAATACTGGGAAAATTTGCGCATGCGCACTGTAAATATTTGTATATAAATATTTGTACATATTTGTGAATTTTTTAAATATTTCTCACTTGATTTCTATTTCTATTTTATCGTTATATGCAACTTAGTTTTTGTATTTTAGATTGTGTAAATTTGTTTAGTTTCGCCTCTTGGCCAAGGGTTGCACTGCCCGGGACGTGCAGTCCTTGGGAGGGGGCAGTGTTACAAAATTGTAAATAATTGTGCTTATTTTTGTATAAATTCTTTCAAAGAGGCTTAGTAAGTTGATAAAATGCTAATTTTGTGCATTTCTAGTCGTTATAGCGTTGAAATAGCCTTATTTTTCCTTAAAAACGCATTAAAAAGCCCCAATAAGGCAGGTAATGGATTTGGCGCCAAATTTGGCGACTTTTTCCCACCTTGGCGATTTTTTTGGCGACCTTGGCGAGAAAATCCTTACATGGGATATACCAAATATGGAAGCTGTAAGTTGATTGGTTGACCACTTTCTAGAGTTTTCTCGAAAAATCTGGGTTCCATGGAACAATATATAAGAAGCGCTGTCTCGCCAAGGCAGTCAGTTCAGTTCAGATCTTAGCCAGCTTCGCTAGTGCTTGCATTGCTCTTGATCCTCTTTGAGAGAGACTTGCTTCAAGTGTTATTGCTATACAGTTTGTACTGTGGATTTGCTATTGACAGCTGTTGTTTAAGCTGTGGTTACTGCTTGAATTGAAGCTGATAATTGGTTTTTTGACCTGTATTTTTCTGGAACTTTCTGTGAAATTACTGAATTTTTGTAAGTTGGCCTTTCATTCCCGGACAACTCACGAACCCCCAAGTACGCAACAATAGTATATTTTTCTCTAAAATTTTCTTAGTGCTCAAGACAGTAAAAAATAAAATAAAAATATTTTATGCGTTTTAGGGCTTTACGTTTTAGCTTCTTATGTTAAAAAAATGTTTTTTTACTTACATTTTAGGAAATTAACTTTGTGATTGTGTCTTCGTTTTACGCTAATAAACAAGGCGCCTCCATTTTAAAGTATATATAAGCTGTGCTGTTTGTCATTCCTTGGCTTAGTTGGATAGGGCGTCAAGTTAATAACACGGTGGTCAACAGTTAGATCCTCAAAATACCGTCGTGTTAATTTTTGCAGATAAATAGTAGAAAATGTATCAATTGATTAAAAAAGAATTCGTTGACTACACAGTATCCTAAGAACTTTTGCAGAGTTTGTTTAGGAAGCTTTTTTTTTTTTTTAATGTTAAAAAACACAAAATATTTTAGACATTGAAAAACCCCAAAATAAAAAGTTTTAAGTAAAAAATACATAAAAAAATATTTTTTAGAACCTTTTCATTGATATTAGAAGCTTTCTATTGAAACTGGATTTTGTCATCGTGTCTTCGTGTCACACTAAAAAAGAAAATGCCTCCCCTTTAACGTAAATATTAGCAACTTTTTTTCGTCGTTTATTAGCTCAATTGAATAGAGCGTCATGTTGATAACGCGATGGCTGTAAGGCCGATCCTCGAAGGCCGATGTGTTTGTTTGTTTGTTTATTGATAACATATACATCAGATCTGTATGCTTGACTTGTAGCCCGCTTATATATCTTCGTCAGACAATTACAGATAGCACAGGACGAAATTACAATACGAAGAATTGGAAAGACACCCATGGGCGAGCCGACCCGGTGTGCGAAGTGTGCGGCGCACACAGGCGCCGAATAAAGAAAGGCGCCAGCTGAAGATAAATTATTTAAAATAAAAAAAGAAAAAGAAAGAAAGAAAAGAAATGTATATATATATATAGATATATAGATATATATTGCTTTAGTACATCTAATTTTATAATGCCGGTCTGAAGGCATGCGACTAGTATGGCTAAATGACGCGCCTTGAAAAATATACTGGCAAAACTTGTGTTCCTCAAATTGATTAGGCGTTTTTTTTTTTTTTTTTTTTTGTGTGTGTGTGTGTGAAAGTGCATATGAAAAGTAGAAAAACTTCGTAAAGATGCGCTTACATTCTGCAAATGTTTCATTGATTTTTTTAACATGTCAAAGCATTCTACTAAAATACAAAAGGGCACCTTAATCCTGTACCAGATCTACATTTTTAAAAGGGGGGTGCAGACTTCCAATTTGCCGCCCTCTAAGTAAAATTTTTTAACAAATAAAATACTGAGACTTTTACAAAATTATTTATTTTAGTTATAAAATTATACGTAATTCTAAAAGTTTATTTTCCTTGACTTTATTTCAGTTAAAATGTCATAATTGAGATTGTTGACTATTTCATTCTCAGTCGAAAATACTGCCAATTCGACAAGTGCTCTTGGGACATTGTGGAACGTAATCTGTAGTGAGTTTCATTTTTCTGAAGTTTCTTTTACATGAAACAGAAGTTGTAGGCAGAGTTGCATAAATTCTGAAAACTATGCTTATGTTAGGAAATGCATTCAGCAAATCGTTTTTACATATAACTTCCAATAAAGAAAGAGGTTGTAATTCATAAATATTTGTTGATAAAAGTGGTCTTTGTTCTTTGAAAACTTCATGTTCGGAAAAGCGTTTTTCTGAATTCAAGCCCTTGACATATTTGAGCGAAATTGAGTCTTTATATTTTTTAAAAATCTGTTATAGTCATTTTCATCAATGCTTCGTCAGTAAAAAATATAAAATAATAATTTATTTTCCTCGCATTGTCAACTCTGTGATTAATTTCGACTAAAATTCAATCCAATATTGCATTTGTTGGTTGTAGTGTTTCTGTTTCAAGTGTCTGCAACTCGTCATCGACTAATTCGTCAGGTATCTTTTCCTTTCGGTACTCTACGTTCTTTAACTGTTTAAGGGGAATGAAAATTTACCAATTTAAAATGACCTGCCACCAGACTTCAAAAACAATATTAGAAGAAAGGAAATAAATGAACCACTAAGTTATAAAAGTAAAATTTTATTGAAAAAAAAAAAAAAAAAAAGAATCCGGGGCCAGTTTTGCAATTGAGAATTAAAATTTGCGTTTTCATTATGCCAACAGCACCCTTGTTAGGGTTAATAGTTGTATCTATGAGATCAACTCGGCAACGGCAGTAGCATTTTTAAACCATTTGTCAAATCCAGTATTACGAAATCTTTTAATGTATTTTCCAACCCTTCCATAAAAGCAATTGATCTCGTTAAAACAATATCAGTTGTCAGTTTTTTTTATTCCTTTACCGACACAGTTGAACACTTTCAAAACATGATTCTATATCACTAAGTATAAAATAAATTCAAAATTCCTGGCCTCATTTCGTACACGTTTTTATTCTGAATTTGCCTTGATGATTTGTCCCCATCTTTTAGCTCTATCGAAGCATCACAAACGTATTTAGGCTTATTTTCAAACCGACAACAGTTTCTCCTTTCGCAGACCATCATGTCTGACCCTTTGACGTTATTCTTTGTGTGGTTTTAGACTTTGTAACAACATTGGAAATGGTTTATGGCATAGATTTTTCTACCTATCGTCTGTCTGCACTCTATCTCCGGTAAATATTCATGGAATTCTCTGAAACTGATATATGTTATTCAAGTTTACTATGGAATGTTCCCCATTGAAAATGGAATAAATACCCCCATTGGTTTGTGTGCAGTGACACACGAAAGAATTTCAAAACATTGTGTTCTGTGAGAGGTGTTATAAACCATACTTCAATACATTTTATTTTGCACAAATCGTAATGAAATATTCTTCGACCACATTTCATGAAACCATTGAAGCATCTGCGCAAGTGCTAACTCAACGAGTCCAATGCTAAATAGGGGTAACAGTCATCTGACTCAAAGAAAATGAGCAATAACACAGATCGCGGAATTACTGGATGTTTTCCAAATTTCAAACTGTCGGTCAAGCTGGCATCCCTCCAACATTTTGGACGCGTCCTCACTGCTAGTTTTAGGATATGTGGCTGCACTGTAGACATTTATTATTCCTATGCACAAAAATTGTTTTCTATAAAGTGTAGTATGATTAACATTAGAAAAGAAAAAAAGGACCACACAAAAATATTCAGATAAATTAAGGATTATGATTGAAATTTGCTGCAATTGCAGTTTCACATTGTTTAAGCGTTTTGCACTTTAATCAACGCTTAAGAGTGATTATGATTTGAATTAGTCTATCTGTCTGTCCCTCTAACCGCCTCCAGCGTCCGTAAATATCTTCAGAATTTCTTTTAAATGATCACTCTTAAAAAAATCTTTTCGAGTTCACTATGAGTTGTTCACCATTTAAAATGGTATTAGTAGCTCAGCTGGTTTATGTAAAGGAACACTCAAAAGAATGTCAATGCCTTGCGTTTTGTGAGAGTGATTGTTACTGCGCAAATTATAATTAAATTGAAATTCGTTATTTAGATGCTAAAAGAGATTTTTTTTTTTTTTTTTTTTTTCGCAGAATATGAAATGTTTGGCAATAAGATTTACAGAGCTACACTGAAATATTCAGATACGTTATACAACAGGATACTACTGGTGTTTCATTTTTTGTTTGTGTTAAGCGTTTTTAACACTTTACAACAATGTTTAAGGTAAGCTGACCATATGTCCTTGAATATCGAGGACAGTCCCCGAATCTCGAAGGCAAAACTACCTTCGTCCCCAAAAAATTATAACATATTTGGGGACGCCGGTTATAAAGTTATTTATGTTTTATTCTAGTAATTTATTATATGTATAATAAATAAGTTGAAATAAGTTCTTTTAGGTGCTTTATACATAAAAATTACTAAAATTTTACAATTTAAGTGGATTTAATTATTTTTTTGTTTTTTTGTTCTCGAAATTCGAGGACACCGCCATCTTTGTCCCCAAATTCAATGGAAAAAATATGGTCACTCTAGTTTAAGGATGAATATCAGTACAATTAGTCTATGTGTCTGTCTTTCTTCCATTCCGTCTAAACGCTGTGTGATCAAGTAGCGAAAGTGTATTGATTGTTAAACGATGCAACAGGAGGTACGTTTAGTTAGACAGTTAATAATCTATGGGAACCGCATCTGAATTTTCGTTCTTGTTTCATAATATCACAGCGTAAACTAGATGAAACAAAAAAGTTGTAAATTCTTTGAACAACTAACTCCACGTAGACGTTTAGCCACGGAGCAGAAAGAAGGCATGTACACCAACAAGTTTAAGGAAATGGGCAATGCACGGTGAAAAGCAGCGTATTATTATTATTATTATTATTCTGGCTTGGACGCATTTGTACGCTCCTGACGTATATGAATTATCGTAGGACTGACCATGACAGTCCCTATTGGATAACTTATCGTCCTCTAACTTTTTAGAAATTATGTTCACCATGCATTACACTCGCCACTTTTATCATGAACTTCAATGAAATCAATGAATCTCTCGAAAATTTTACATTCTCTGAAACTTTCGAAGAAAACTTCAGAAAACCTAGAACATTTTTATTCTTTAATATTTTACAGAATTTCGAATTCCATTTCGTACTAAATATTTTTAACGATATACAGCCCGGAATAAAGCAAGTTTCGGAGAAAACCACGGATAAGTCAGACACACATTTTTACATCGAAATGTTTATATTTATTAATGTTTGTATCGCAGCTTCTAATTAACATAATTTCATAAGTAATATATCATTTTAAAACTTATTTGAAGTGGAATTAAAAAGTAGAGATCCCAAATCTCTGCTGCCAGATGACACTTAAATATTTTTAAAATTTCAATATCTCCAATTCTAATTATGATTAAATTACTCATAATACATCATTTTAAATATATTTTATTGGAGATTTTTAAACTGATATAAGACATTAAATTCCTTGCGGGAGTTTCAGTGCAAACCCCAGAAAACATAGAACACCTTTATTCCAATATATACAATTCTAATTATGATTGAATTACTTATAATGTATCATTCGAAATATATTTTGCAGTAATTTTTTTGCGAACTTTTAAACTGATATAAGCTATTAAATTCAGTATGGGAGTTTCAGAGAAAACCGCAGAAAACCCGGAACACCTTCATTCTATTTTATTTTACAGACTTTCGAATTCCGATACTCCACTCACATTTCTTATTAAGGACTTTCAACATTATTTTGCCCTCAATTACGCAAGTTTTGGAGAAAACC
Source organism: Salticus scenicus (assembly GCA_963930645.1). Lineage (NCBI taxonomy): Eukaryota > Metazoa > Arthropoda > Arachnida > Araneae > Salticidae > Salticus > Salticus scenicus. The sequence goes on along the minus strand of CAWVNO010002962.1, from coordinate 33,553 downwards.
ACGGAAAAGCCAGACAATTCTTTTTATAATAATGTTTATACTACTTTTCTATCCCAGCTTCTAATTAACACAATTCCATAAGTAATATATCATTTAAAAATTATTTGAATTGGAATTGAAGAGTACATGTTGCAAATATCTGTTGCCAGATGGCGCTTTGATATTTTACTAATTCTATATTACCAATTACGATTGAATTATTTGTGAGTAGATTAGGAGACCGTTGGCCCCACCGGGTTGGCGATTTGCCAGATCAGAATTTTCAATATTCCTTTACACGGGGAGCGAATAGACTGTTCCAAATCATAAACGTAAAGGGGAACCTTAGTCGTAACAGAGCAGAAATTTGCTACAGTTAAAGTTTACAAAGATATTTGCACAAAGAGTGAGCAAGCTGTTGTAAGTTCTAAAACGGAGATAAGGCGCCGCAGTCCCCACCGAGCTTGCTACAGTTAGAATTTTCAAAGATGGAGATTTTCACGTGGTAAACGAACACACTGTTTCAGATACTGAAACGGGAAGGGGGCGCCGGAGGCGCTACCGGGCGGAAATTTACTACAATTAAAATTTTCAATAAAGCTATTTGCACTATATGTCAATAAGCTGTTGTAGGTCCAGAAACGGAAAATGTCGGCGCAGGCTCCACCTAATGGGGGTTTCATACAGTCGGATTTTTCAAGGATAGCGAACGAGCTTGCCTCTGAAGGCGGCTAGTTAATAATAAACTAGTATTTTTAGTACAGACTCGGAGAAAGAAATAATTGTGGCCAAATATAGAGTGACATCATTTACAATACGAGGAATCGCTTTCCACCTATACTTTTTATTTTCATGAATAAGTCAACTGCTGCTGCCCTGCCACCTCTCACCTACCGCACCCGCAAAGATACGTATATCGTCCTCGTTCAGATTTTAATGCTCACTCACTCGCGCGCGTCGTGCGCTCATAAATAATATTAAGTTTACAGGTTTTCACTCTGGTTTGGTCATGCGTCTCGTGTGAGGAGAGAAAAGGAGGGCGTTAGGTTGCTCTGAGCTTGTTACAGACGATGCAATGTACGACGAAAAATGGTCTGGAAATCGGGTTCAGCATAGTAAAAAAGCGGGACTAGATGGACCTGGTGGCTGCCGCCGCTCAGTCTTCGCCACCCAGGGCAAGTGTCCCCTCCCGCCCCCCCCTAGATCCGGGCCTGCCTTAATCTCCAACCCCCCCCCCCCCCCTGTCTGCCAGAAAAAGGCCACTTAGGTTATTAAAATGACAACATAATTGGATTGCAAAAATGAAAATTTAATACTACCGGAGATTTATTTAGAGTAGATTTTTCCGTTTTGCATTATCGATGTAACATCTATTGGGTGAGTGCGAAAGTTCTACCCGTTTCTGGATATGCAAATTTGCAATGGAATTGACGTCACATATGACGCAAATCGTCGGTCAATCAAACGTGTGGATGCCTCACATATAAATGCATCGTGTCTCACAAAGTTAATCATCTCAAAAAAATATATATATACATATATACACTAAGCGACAAAAAAAAGCTGCACTTGGATATTTTCCTTTTCACCTTTTACAACCACCAATTTTATTGTTTAAAAAGCAAATTTTCGAACAGATCTGATTATGTTGTCCTCCACATACACTTTAGCATTGAGTTCAGTGTTAAAAACAAAATGCAATTGTCAGGAAAATTGTAATTTTAGAAATTATTTCAAAAGTGGTAAGAATAAGGGAATTAACGATGCCAAAAAAGTATTAATTTTTCAATGAAAATCAAAAAAATATTTTAATATGTGAGATGGCAAAATAATTAAATGTTATCGAAATATTGGTAAAATGGTTTTTAGCAAGATATAATATTTTTTGGAGGTTTAAACTTGAAATTTGGCTTTAGGTGATCATGTTGCTCATCCAAGCGAGATGACCGTAAGTCAGAAAGCCACTGCTTGTAAAATCGGTTTGTATTACATTTAGAACATAAAAGAGATTCAGAAAAAGTGTTTATCAGCATAATTTCTTTAACTACAGAGCAAAAACTATTAAACAAAGCAGGTTTAAATAACAGAATATTTGAAAAAATTCCATTCTTAGTGAAGAGAATTAGGAAAGCAAGACCACAAATGGTTAAAAAAATTAAAAAATGATTAGTTAATTATTGGGCTGAACTGGTTCTCTCTGATGAGTCAAGTTTAACTTACTTCCAGCTAAAGAAAACAAGCAGATCTGACAACGAAAATATCACCGCCTAATGAAAATCGCATTTTTAAAACAGTGACACGTTATCTGTACATTATGGTATGGAGATTTTCATATTTTTTCAAAGAATCAGACAAATTTTCATGCTCAAGGGATCAATTAACTCAAAATAAAACACAGTGATTATAAAAGTGGTACCTGACCGACTATTTTGGAAGTATTTTAGACTTTTCTTCAAGCAGCATTTCAAGATTATAATGCACCTTGCTGTACGGGGTCTGTGGTACGTCAATTTGAATTAAATATGAGCACCTATAATTTTGTAAGTAATAATATCATTTTTCACTCTAAGTTAAATCCCACAAAGAATATAGTTCAATTTCTTCTTTATTAGTCTTGGAAACAGTCCTAATCTCAATTCGCTCGAAAATGTTTAGTCATAAAAAGGCGCGGGCAGAGAGTGGATGATTCGAAATTTGCAGCCTACAACTTTGCAAGAACTAGAAAAATTACTTACAATATTTTGCACAGTAAAATTTTTGAGATTTATATCAAAAAACGGTATAATACTATGCCAATGTGCATTAAAGCAGTAATTAAATATAAAGGGGGAATTAGCCCAATACAGAACACATATTTTTATTAAAAAATTGCTTAGATCTAACAAATAAATAGTTTTATTTCATATATTAAAATATAACTTGTTTATTTCAATTAATAAATCGTAATAGAATACAAAGCATTGTATTAAAAGAGAAAGTTTTTCGTAGATTTTTATAAAGTATTTCGTAGAGTGTAATAAAGCAAATTATAAAATCGAAAATGCACATAGATATCATTTCATCCCTTTGGTCTACGAATGCAAGCATGACAGTTTTACATGTTTCAACCATTAATTTTAAAGTTATTACAGATAAAAAAGATATAAGTCATTTTTTCTGCAGTGCGGCTTTTTTTTTTTTTTTTTTTTTTTTTTTTTTTGCCGCTTAGTGTTTATATCAGAGAGTGTAACATGGAAAGCGAGAAGGAGCATATAAGACATTGTTTGTTATACGAGTTCGATAAAAAAGAGTACGGCAGCCGCAGCATGTCGCAATGTTTGTTAAGTTTAAGGGGAGGATGCAATAGACGAAAGCACATGTCGTCGATAATTTCGTAAATTTAGGGAAGGAGACCGAAGCTGCCAAGTCCAAGCTAGGAGTGGACGACCATCACACGTTGGAGACGACGATATTGACCAAGCCATAAGAAACAACTCGAACCCAAGCGTGCAAGAATTAGCAGAGACTTTCAACGTACTTCGGACAACGGTCGAGAGATGGTTGGTTAAGTTGGGTTTTATGAGAAATTTGGATCGTTGAGTTCCACATAACCTGACAGCTAATCAACGGGATGACCAAATCGCCACCTGTGTTTCCGTGCTTTCTTGAAGGACACATTCTTGAAACGAATTGTGACAGAGATGAGAAGTGTGATATGCACCGTAACGTAAAGCGTCGTAGGACTGTGTGTCACCCTTCTGGTCCGCCTACATCGACTGCGAAAGCTGAACGTCATCCTAAGAAGGTGTCATTGAGTGTGTGGTGGGATGGTCGGGGAATAATTCACTGGGAGGTCCTGTCTCTCAACCAAACCATCAATGGTGCCTTCTACTGTCTACAGTTAGACAGGTTGCATTCAAATTTGGTAGCCAAGCGGCTAGGTCTCACCAATCGTTGCGGTGTTATCCTTCATCACGATAACAATAGGCTACATGCTGCTGTCATCACTCGCCAAAAGTTACTGGTCTTTGGTTGGGATGATTTACCCCACCATCCCTATTCTCCTGATTTGGCACCAACTGACTATCACCTATTTCGGGCGTTGAACAATTCCTTCAGTCAGAAAATCTCTAATGATCTTGCTGCTGTGAAAACTACCATCCAAGATTTTTTGACTGGAAACAGCCGGAATTTTACCGCCGTGGGATTCATCTCGTACCAGAAAGATGGTAAGAGGTCATAGATAGCAATGGGGATTATGCACAGTAATAGGTACTGTTCATTTTGCGTTTATTTGCTCTTCTTTATGGGTAATAAAAACGGGTACAACTTTTGCACTCACCCAATATATTAATCAAATCGGACTTTTGCCTGTAAATGTCTCAAATTCGAAAACAAATTGCGATATCTTCACATTTCACACATCATGAAAGCCAAATCTGATTTCAGAAAATTTTCTCTGTGTGTGTGCTCGTGTATACGGTCATTGTGTCGGCATGTTTATAACATTTTCACCTGGGTATCACGTGAGAACAGCTGGACAGAATTCAGCGATACTTGGCAGGAATTACCCAACTTAAAATTATATCTATCAGCTTTTGTAAATCCTCCCCCAACACGCTTATCTGCATAACTTGGCTTCAAATTACTTCACGGTGAAGAAATTGCAGATCTACATTTGAGTAAAAATTAAAAAACAAAATAATCATTGTCTACGATTTTGGAATTTTTGATTTTTGAGAGGGGAGGAAGAAAATCGATTTTCGGGGGGAAATTTCGTAAATTCCTGATTTTTGAGTAGAATTTTACCAAAAGTGGTACAGAATTGTTCAAAACAGCCATGCATCTTTTTTAGGATATTTCCATAATCCCATTTTTGGTGTTTGTGATTTTCAATCTTGGGGTTTTTGTTACGAGGGAGCAAATTTGAGACCACACTTTTAGCGCTAAATTGGTCCTGGAAAATTTATGGGAGCTGCGGTCACGAATTTTGGTGCATGTATTGTTTAGTTTAGATACATCCGATGCCTACACTGACGGGATTTTACGAAATTCCCCCTCACCCTTTTCGAGGGAGAAAGGAAGCAAAAAACACGCTTATAAGTCTAACTCGGCTCCAATTTACTTCACGGTGAGGAAATTGTATATGAGAAGACTTAGACTTGAGTACAAAAAAAAAAAAAAAAAATTCTTCAATTTTAGAATTTTCGATTTTTAAGGGGGGGGGGGCGAGAACCGATTTTGGGGGAAATTTCGCAAATTCCGGATTCTACCAAAAGAATTCTACTAAAAATGGTACAAAAATGTTGAAAACAGGTATGCGTGCGTCTGCTTTGGGATATTTCCAAAAACCTATTTTTGTTTTTATTGTAATTTTCGATTTGGGGGTGGAGCGTAAAGAGGGGGTAAATTTGAGACCCCCTCTCCTTTTAGTGCTAAATTTGTCGTATAAAATCGATGGGAACTGCGGTCACAGATTTTGGCGCGTAAATTGTTTCTATGTATCCATCACCTATTGCTTTTTATGAAATCCCCCTTTCCTCCCTTGAGGCCACAAACAAGTTTCCAAACGTAACTTTACTCCGAATTATCTCAGCAAGAATAAATTTTATGTGCGGATTAATTATTTTCGAGATTATTCTGTCATTTATCAGTAGCATCAGTGGAAGAATCTTTTTCTAAATTCAAAATGATCAAAAAATACTTACTCTCAAACGGTATGAGACCGTTTTTTAAATTTTGAAGTTACTTAGATAGTATAAGATATTTTGGATCAAATGGATATATATTATTCCAGAATTCACAAAAATTCAAGCAAATGAATTACATTTCACTAAATAATATTATCTGTTTAAATGTTCATATAATCTACTTTAAAATTTAATAAATTTTATTATATATTCTTATTTTATTTACTTATAAATTTATCTATTATTTATATCTGTGCAGCGTACAAATATCGCGGCAAAATAGTTTAAAACGGATTTTTGCATCTTACTACTATATGGAAAAGCACATATAAATTTAAAAATTACGTAAAAAGTTTAGATAGTGAAAATGGGCAAAATTCCTTTCACTAGATGTTTTCTTTCCCTATTAAGTATTTTTTTTAATCCCTATTTACCAAGTAATATTTATTATACGCATCTATTTTCTGTATTTATAAACTTATTTGTTCCTTAAAAAAAAAAAAAAAAAAAAACATAATTTACCAAGTCAAATCTTGTCGTTATATCGATATACATTAATTTGATGTTAAGAGTATTTCGAGAGTTTTAATAATGAAATTGAGAAAAATAGAACTCACTACGGGACTATTATTTTTATTATTATTATTATTATTGAGTTCTAATTTTATATACTTAAAAATTCCATTTATCCGTATTAGTACAAAAACTCATTTATATGTAAAAACATACCGCAAATAGTTAACTAATTAAAAAAAAAATTCACTATAGTATTCCAAAAAGTGAAACCACTTTCCTACATGAAAGGTGGTGTTGCAATAAAAGCAGATTTACAATTAAAGTGCAAATAAAGAGCAATTCATTCAATTTTAACGGGAGTGGACTGGGAGGTGATTGTCCGCCTTGGATACAGACTTGGCAACTTAGCGATGGATTTGGCGACATGGCAAACAAACGTGGCGAAAAGTAATAATTTAGTGTTTCCAATGTTTAGAAGCTCTATATTTAATAAAAGCCGAGTTTTGGAATTTTATGGATTCATCAACTGGCTTCTGGCGCAGATAACCTCGAAAGTTCCCCAAATCACGACGGAAATTATTCAAACAGAAGAGACACTCCCAGAGATCAATTGCATTCGGACATCTGTTCTGAACGTTCGTTTCCGTTTAAATGGTTTATATTTATTCTTAAATGAGTGAAATTCTACTTTGTGGTATTTTTTACGTTGTTTCGCGACCTTTCTGAGCTATGAATTTCAGTAGGATAATTTACTGTTCTTTTTTCGAAAATAATCCTTGAATAAAGTGTATCTTTCGACAAGAAACTGCTTATTTCTTTGCAATTATTTTTTTCACCCAAGAAAATCGACATTTTGGTAACAATATGGATAGAAACGGATATTTTGGATCAGTACGATAAGCGAAATACACACAAAAGGTATAATGAAGTAAAGGAATGTTCAGTTTACTAAGACTATTCTTTTGTGTTTAAATATTTGCTTAAAAATTAGACCTGCAAACAAATAGAAACGTTTACACTCAGGCCCTGATTACCCAATAGGCACGAGAAGCATGTTCTTTTCCTACAAAATTTTGAAAAGGCCCCAAATTAAGCAAAAAATGGGCCCCGGATTGTAAGCTTGTAGTCTAAAAGCACTGTCTCTTTATAAAAAGTCACAGTACACCTGACTGCACCATTTCTAGATTATGTAGGAAATATGCTAATGAAGAATTTTACACATTCATTTATAATAGAATAATTTCGTATATTGTGGTGAATATAGGATTTCACCAGTTTATATTTTGGTACAAAAGCTAAGTGAATTTACTTGTCTACATTTTAAGGGAATTTACTTGTCTCCAATTCCAGGTAACTATAACATTTAGTGAAAAAATTATAAATTTTTCGAGATGTCTGTATGAGTCTCTAGACCAAGCAGTCAGTGGGGGCCCCCAAATGAATTTGTGCCTCCCCTCAGTTGTAAGGTTAATCGGGCCCTGTACACTTAAAGCTTTCACCTAAGCCGTATATTGTAATGCCTCAACGCGGCATTTCTGCACCCGTGTTAAAAGTAAATCTGCCTATTTTGGTTTCCTCTGTTTGCCTTCACAATTGTATCTCGTATTTTTGCAACTCCCCTGTATAAGGGAGTCTTTCTGTTTGTGCAATATGCACTTTTTATTTGCTTCTTTTAAAATTTAATTTTATTTGATACATTTCTCTTTTTACTGGTCATTCAATAAACTTATTACTATTAAGGTTCGAGATTCAATTGACTTGCTAAATAATAACATTTTATAAAATGATTTTTTTTAAAAAAAGGTAATATAATGCGCCAACTGAAACTCTGCACACAGGACCTGACAATTCTGACGTGCCCCTGAGGACACCCAGGGCCGGCACGGGAATCGAACTCGCTCTCCTGCACTCGAAGGCAATTAGCAGTGTGGTGACATAACCACTCGGCCACGGAGGGCCCAGGCCGATGTGTTACTTTATTGCAGATAATTAATACGGAACATGTCAGATGATAAAGATCCTTCGTTGTCTACACACTATCCAAAAAATTTTTGATTATTATATTTAAAAAAAAAAAAAAAAGATTTGATATCCTTCTTGTTGATTGATTCGTATGTAAAATGACCTCCTGAATTCGAAAATGACTCCCATTTTGCCCAGGCACCCACCGTTTTCTAGATATACCACCACTCAACTTTATGACCATGAATTTAATTTGAAGAGTGAAAATATTTCATTTAATACCTAAACACAAAAAATATATAAAGTTTAAAAAATAATATTAATAGCAGATTAAAAAAAGTATAAGATATGTAATGCATAATTTCAGTGGCAATTCCCACCAAAATTTTTCCCTTCACGCAAAAATGTCCATATTTTAGAATTTTCCAACACTGTAGCCGCTCATAAGATATTTAACTTCTAAAATAATCCTCTCCCCTTCTAAAACCGAATTTATAGTCATGAAGTCACAGAAAAATGATAAAAATTGGGGCCATTCCTAAAAAACGGTGGGTTGTAGGGCAAAATGGGCGTCATATTCGGATTCAGGAGGACATTTTACATAAGACTATTCTGAAATGTTGTCAGAGGAAATTTTCATGCCGAGCAGTGTAAATAACTAAAAATATAATTTATTAAAATTATCCACCATGATGAATACAGACGATTTTAATCTTAGAGAAAACTAACACTAAATACACAAAAAAAGACAGTTTTATTCTATATAAATAGCATCTTAAAAAATGCGTTTTTATAATGGTTACCTCCTCATACATCAAGTTTCGCATAATTATATGTCATAAAAGTTAAGATATACACTTTCCGTTCTCCGATAAAACTGTAGTATAGCAGCGCCACCTACTGCCCCAAATGAATAAAATTGAATCATGATAATGTCCTTTTCACATATCAAGTTTTATTTGATTATACACTACAGAATCTGAGATATAGCCTTCTCTTAAATTGCTGAAATCGCTGTATATAAGCCTCTCCTGTTGAGATGCTCACACCAAAAGTTGATAGGCACTAATTTATATCAAAGTGCATCTACATATAAATTTATATGCAATTCGGTGCATTACATCTTAAGGTACAGTCGTCACAAAAATTTAACTCACCGATATAAACAGACATTTTCAAAAAATGTTCAAATCGTGTTCTGGATCTCTCTGAACATGTAAATCCATCAAAACTAGAAGTCGAAAATTTTTACGAATCCAATAATTTCTTCTGTGGAATATAAAAAAAAAAAAAATAAATAAATAAATAAATAAATAAATAAAAAGAAAGGGGGAGGGGGGGCGTAGATGCAATGCATTTTTTTTTTCTTTTTTTTTTCTGTTGTAGGGGAGAGTCGGGAGGGATGGACATTGGGGAAAATGGGACACCTAAAATTAAACTTAAAATAAATATAATTTTAAATTTCTTACACTTCCACCAGTTCAAGTAACTATAGCCCCATATTTGTTGCTATGTATCATTTTAGTTGGAGAATTCTATAAGTTTACGTAACGAAAAAACTATTTTATAGAACCTAAAGTAAATAATTGTTTAATTTTCAAGGCAAGTTTTCAACGTCATTCACTGATGTTAGCATAATTACTTTTCCTATTTTATATACCTAATATTATAACTTTTATAAATTAATAGCTAAATTAAATGTAAAAGTAGCTTGTGTCTAATAATATATATATAATATATATATATATATATATATATATATATATATATATTAATAATGAAAAGGAGGGGGGGGGGGGGCAGAGCAGTTCAGGGAGGGATGGGACCACGTAAGAAAAGGAAAAAGAATGAAGATTCTGAAAATCCTTAAACAGAGAATATCAAGAGGCACATGATTGAATAATAGAAAGAGAAAATGCACGAAACAAATTCAAAATCATGGAAAATAATTGGTGTCGCACAGTTTTTTTTACCCTTTTATATTTTAAAAATACTTTATTTACCATATATCTATGAGAATTAATTTTCGTTCCTGGGCAGTTTTCCTGGACATGGTACCAATTACAGTTCACCAATTACAGTTAGAATTTCTTGGTGATATTTGTTTTTGAGATATGCTGATAACACACACAGATTAGCCACTAAAAACCTTATTAATATTCAGAGAACCACAACACATGTAAATATAACAAAAATTTAATTTTGAATATTTGAACTAAAAAACAATACTTTCTCTGCTAGAAGTAAAAAAAATGAACTAATCGAATATTTGAAAATTTTTATTTACGTGGTACATTATACTCTAATGGTGGATAAAATCGATGTTACTAGTAATTAATTAACCTTACATATAGAGTGACCCACTGTTTTCCTCATTTTTTATAGTATGTCTGTATATTATGTACATATTTTAACTTTATAAACATGCCCCATCCGTCCCTCATATAAGGGAGGGGCGGGACATTTTTATGACTATGTTAATTGGCTTATAAAATTAATATTTTAATAATTACCATCAAATTTATATTTTTAAAAGGTGTTAAAATGTTTCAATTTGTATCTCTGAAACTTACAGTGTAAGTAAAAGTAAAAGCCAGTAAAAGTAAATTGGTAAAAAATATTTTTGTTAAAACGGTCCCATCCTTCCTTACTCTCCCCTTCTGGTTTTAGTGGATAAAAATCTACAAAAAAAAAAAAAAAAAAAAAAAAAAAAAAGAAAGAAACCTTAACAATTTTTTTGAAAAAATTGTTAAGGATTTTTATTTATTTACTAGCGAGCTTCGCCCGCTAGCGGGTCAGTATTTTCAAATGAATCACTAAAATTAATGAATCTCTAACAGTAACTTTTAGTGTCAAGAAAAGAAAAAAAAATCATTTCTGATTGGGTAAAAAGTCGGCCCGGGTCCCCACTGCCTTCGGCAGCGCTGCCCCGTGCGCGCGCGTATTCCTTCCGCGCACGTGTGAGAGTATACGTGCTCAAGGGTCGACGTTTTAATTAATATCTCCGCTAATTAGGGTCGCATCGCTTAGCGAATTATCGCAATTTCAAGATGAAGAAATTCTGCGTCTGTCGACACCGGTTTCGAGGCAATGCGACCATTAGCGCCGGAGCTTTAGCGGTCACAAGGCATTTCTCACAGACAGACAGACAGACAGACAGACAGAAATTTATTTTTTATTATTATGAGAAATACATTTCTCATTATATCTTTGAACGCCAAACAAATTATTTATTACACGCTATGTTTTCAAATTTAAGTATAATTTTAAATGGACCTGATTATTTTAACCATATTAATAAAACCGCATAAGTAATAATAATAATAATGCATAAATAAATGAATTTTAAAAAGTCAGGAGAAGAACTTTAAAAAGTGAAATCAATTAAAAGTGAATCAATCTCTTTTCTCTTTTTGTTATTTTATAATTAACTTTGGAAGCGATATTTCCAAAAAGTATTCGTGTTTGAACTCAGTGTTTATTAAATGTAGGAAATTGTGTATTTTGCCCGTAAAACTGAACTCAGACTTTCGTGAATTTCTACACATCTGCAATCTTATCTTTCATATGTGCATAACTCACATTAAGTTGTTAATGTGTCAGTCCCCTGTGATATTTTTTGTGTTTTTCTTTCCCTGACATGACACCCCGCGGGGAAATTTCAATTTGTAACTCTGCCATCCCCGCCCACAGCAAAATATTTACGACTGAATCCAGAGGGCGCTGTCGGAAAATTCGAGTTAAAAGCAAATGAATATTTCCCCTTAAACGTCGAGAGGGCTAGAGAGGAGAAAATACAACTGCTTCCCCTGTATGTCATGTTACTGCCGATTATGATAGAAATTCAAATAGAAATCATTGTTTACATAAATATTTCCACTTTACTTAATATCATTTGAATTTTGATATGCAGTTAAACAACAATATAAATTAAGAGAAAGGAAAATGTTTGTTTTTCCAAGTTTTATAATCTATTTTTCCCTGACTTTGAATAAAAATTACTTTCCTTGTTTTTTTTTTTTTTTTTTTTAACAAAATCTAAATTCCCTGAGTATTTATTCCAGTTTTTCCTTGATGAGTATGAACCCTCAATATACTATATATATTCTTAAAACATTACTATTATAAGTTTACAGCTTGAGCATGAGAAAAATGAGTCTACATTTCTTTTTAGATAAAAAAAGTTATGTAAAAGAAATACGAATATTTTCCAAATCAAGACTTAATAAAAGAAAAAAGTGAAAAGAGAAGCTTCTATGAAATGACAGAAGTCAACAAATTCATGAGACTTAAAATGGACACTGAACAGCACCATGGAATATTTTATATAAAACGATTTATAATACAAACAATGTTTATGCATTAACTTCGGTTAAAGATACACTATTTAAATGTGTAATGATCACTTTATTATGGATTTGCTGGAATAAATAGACCCCTTCCTCTGAACGGGGGGAAAAAATGCTCAAATATCATTGAAATTCAGAAAGTTGTACGAAAAAAAGTAAGTTTTCCACAATTACTGACCGAAGTTTATTTTCTTTTCGGGGGTCATTCCCACATTCACGTTTTTCCTAGTAAATGAATAGAGAATTATGCTGAATTATAGAATTTTACTTCATGTTTTAAATAGAATCATCACATTGTAAATTTTAAGCATGTGCATAGTCTCTTTTTTTGCGTGGGTAAACCCAAATAACCATCCCGGTATTTTTATTTATTTATTTTTTTTTTTTTTTTGGTGGTGGGAGGGGGGGGGGTTGTGGGCGGGTCCAAAATCCTGGAAAAAAGAAAGATGAGAATAAAATTACAAGCCATTTTTGTACGTCTTTTCTTGAGTATTAGTTTGCCTAAAACTCTAAGTATTTAACAACAAATATTAAATATAGTACAAATATAATAACTTTGTAAGGTTTGCTACGGGTAAAAAATAAAGTTCTTTTGTTGCCCCTCGCAAACTTCAAATTCATAAAAACAACCTTTTTAAAAAGAGTTTTATAAAAATGATCTTTTTATAAAATTTTTCCCTGTTTCCTGAATTATTTTTAATTATTACCTTTAACTTGGTTCAATGAATCATAAACTTGATAATAAACATTTATATAGAACAAGTGAAAATGGAAAGTGTTACATTTTTTTTAAATTTTTTTTTACTAAAATTGTATCAAAAAAATTAAAACCTAGATCTACTCCTGACAAATAAAGACTAAAATACAGACAGCGATAACTTTGTTTTGTCTTTCTTTATAAAAAAAAAAAAAAATCAAATATGAGTAAAATATGTCAGTATCGATATTATCAAAAATTTTTTTAAGACCACCTCATTCAAAAACTACGCTACTTCACAAGAGATAGTAAACATAGCCAGTGGAATGTTGCACGACGATTTAGTCTAAATGATACAAAAGGCACGGTGTTGGTGATTTTCGCCAAACATGCCAAGCAGCACCTGCAAGCAATTTTTCTGCAGTAACGCCTTGATCTTGAGAAAGCGAGGGTTAATTACATAAAAATTTCTATATTTTATATTTTAAAATAATTTTATTTATAATTTCATAATAAAAATATAAGTAATTTAAAATTATAAGAGTTTTAACAAATTTTTCATTTCAAGTATTAATATAATTTGCAATATAACATGTTTACGTTTGTTTCATTTGAAAAATTGACGCTTCTTAATATTTTCAATTTTTTTAATTCATTTGTAATTTTCTCTCTTTTTTTTTTTTTTTTTTTTTTTTACATATATACTACATGCACGTGAATGAATGATTTTGTTGATATTTGTTTCACACATTTAAATGTAACCACATAAATTTAGATTAGAGATTGCCAAAGAAACTATTAAATTGGTATTTATAATGACTTAATATTCTTTATCATACGTATTATTATTTTGCAGTTTACTGTATTTTTATACTACTAATTAAGACAATTTAGCAAAATAAAATATTCTATGTGAGTTCGCAAATAGGTCAAATAGTATAACTATTGTCTTATAATAACTACTGCACAAAATATAACAAATTGGTACGCATCATTAGAATGACTTGTTGAAAGTTGGCAAATATTAAGAATTAATAATTTAAATAAAAGTGAAAATAAGACCTGAAAAAAAAAAAAAAAAAAATCTGGAAATACAAAATTTTTTCCTTGCACAATAATAAACGCGTTTGACATTGAGTGAAATATATTCGAAAATAAACAGTTTTAATTTAAATTTTTACTATATGATGTATGATGAATAAATCTTGCATATTTTTATAAAGATAATGAAAATGGGAAACTATTGTTTTATCTTAAGCTGAACAATGTTAAGAGTCACGATTTGGCGAATACTGCGAACAATAAAAGTTGCATGATAGATAGTAGTACGTAGTACTATCTTTGTAACACAAAAACATACAGAAATAAATAAAAAATATAAAATAAACCTTTATGCACGGAAACGATTTTTTTTATTTATTTCCAAAGTATACACAAACACGCGTACTTAAATTGGAATATTTTGATAGATTTTACAAAATGGCTTTTCACAAATAATATAAGGCAGTTATTTTTTATTTATTTATTTATTTATTTATTTATTTATTTTTATTTTTATTTATTTATTTATTTATTTATTTTTTTTTTTTTTTTTTTTGCGAAATTCAGCTTTAACAGTTTTACTGAAAAAAAAAAAAAAAAAAAAAATGAAAATAAACAAAACAAAACAAAACAAAAAAAAAAAAAAAAAAAAAAAAAGCGTCACGATAATGAATATTAACCCTAATGCTATTCATGATACATTTAAAAACATTTGATTTATTACAGCAAATTCAGACAAATTATTTTCTTTGAATGGAATTCAAAAATTTACTTACATGAAACAAATCAATGAAATCTTTAATTACACATGAAGTAGATACACATACAATAACGAGACACAATAGTGTCGAACAAAAATTAGAGACAAGACCATCACGCGAGGTAATACCGTTGCCAATATATATGTTTTCCTCCCACCAGTGGACGGCCTCCAGGGAGCTAGTGTGCTTAGATACCGCATATATCATCCTCCGGCTGCCTTTTTATGCTTCGTTCGGGATATAACCAACTTTGTTTGCTTAGATCCTGCACGTGTCATCCTCAGGCTGATTTTTTATGGTTTGTACGGGATATGACCACTTTAGATTTTGTAGGATCATTATGGGACATCCAGAGGTTGATTTTGGTTGTATGGGCTGGATCCTAAGATTCACCTTTTATTGTCGATCTAAACAAATTGAAAGAAGACATGGAAACCTTGCTCCTGATGAAATTTTTGAAGCCGAAAAGTTATTGATCAGAATGGTCCAGGAAGATTGTTTTATAAATGAGAGGGATGAGAAATTAAAAACTTTAGGAGTATTCAAGGGTCAAAGTGGAATCCTCAGACTGAAAACTAAACTTATTTTTCGCCAGGATACAGAAGAGTTTAAAATACCAGCTATTCTTTCATCCAATCATGAGGTTGTCAAGAGATTGGTGAGATATTATCACGAGAAGATTGCACATGCTGGTACTGAAATTTTGATAAATATTCTACGAGTGAAATTTTGGATTCTTAATGCTCAAAAAACAGTGAGATCCTCATTAATAAGTTCACAGTGTGTAGAAGATTTTCTACAAAAAATGTAGAAGCTTATCCTGCACCTCCTCCAGAAGACAGACTACGAGAAGCTACTGTGTTTGAAGTTTGTGGAGTCGGCTTTGCTGGTCCAGTGATCCTGAGAGGTAACATGAAATCTTGGATTTGTTTATTCACCTGCGCTGTTTATAGAGCAGTCCATTGAGTTGGTTGAGTCTATGTCTACCGAGAGTTATTTACTAGCTCTTAGAAGATTTATAGCTCACGGAGGACGAAGTAGAATCATATACTGTGACAACGGGACCAATTTTGTAGGTGCTTCGAATTTACTTCAAGATCTAGACTGGAAGCAAATCACTGATGACACATCTATACTACCGATCCAATGGAAGTTCAATCCACCTAGAGCCCCTAAATAAAATAACAGGCCGGTGCATCACCGCCATATTTTTGTTTCCGAAGAGGAGAGCATTCTCCGGTCAAGATAAGAGATATAAGCAGCAATAATATTCCTAAAAACACATTTTTTTCACAGTACATTCTGAGGATATCCTATGGATGTACTTGGGTAAGATGTGTTGTTAGGGCGGTTTCTGTTTCACAAAATGTCGCTAAAACTCAAATACACAGTAATAGAAGATCTGTGAACACTTTATATTCACTTCTTGAATGATTATAGCAGTTTATCGCTAAACAAACTTCCATATCATAGTTTACTTAGCTAAAATTAAGAAATATAATAAAACAAGTTACTTTAAAGTAACCTAAAATGATAAAAAAAAATTTTTGTCGTTTTTTTATCAGAGAAAAGCGCTGGGTACACGTAGCAACCCTAAAGCGGGCTTCACACTGGCCGTTCCGCTCCGCTCCGCGAAACTAGCGCATGCGCAATGATGAATTTTGTAAACGCAACGGATGAACGCAAAGCTCTCTTGCGGAAAACGTTGACTTCTATCTGTGCTAGAAATGAACGTTTCCGCCGCCGTCGACCGCAAGCAGCGAACCAATCAGATTGTCGAATGAGAAACTCACTTCCTTCAGCATGCTTATGCTTGCCTCGCGTGTAACTTTGGATTGTTTATGTTTGCTTCAGCATTTGATATGATGTTTTGAATTTTGAATAAGAAAATACATGATTTGTATCATTGAAATATCTCAAGATACGAACATTTGTTTGATTTGAGTCAGCTAGATTACATGCAGAGGGAAAAAAAGAAAGGAAAAATAGTACATGAAAGGTAAATATAAATTCTGACCTTAATAACGTATCAGGTTAAATGTATATTTATTTTAACATTTAAAGTTTGTTTTCGATAAATACTAATAATTCGTTCATATTTAAAGACTTTTTAAACCTATGCGAGTTGCTTATGCTTTATTAATTACTAATTGTTTCACTTTGGAAAGTGCCTACTATAAGTATTTAATTACTATTATTATATACTCGTTTTACTTTGTTTGAAACAGGAAAAGTATGCTTTTGTGTAAAAATATCAGTTTTCCTTCACAAATTTCTGCTTTTTTTTTTCCTTCACTAATAAGTGATCCTAATTTTTCAGATATTACTGATGTATACCGCTATCATGGTCGTATTTCACTTGAAATTTTGAGAATTAATCTGACTTAGTAACAATAAAACTGTAAGTTAATCAACAAAAAGAAACAAAATGTTGTTAAAACGACGATTTTTCTTTCTTCATATTTTCGAATGTATTTTGAAACTTTAATGTTATGTAATGAAAAATAATGAAACTTGATTATTTTTTTTTTTTTTTTTTTTAAGTTTTTATTGCTCAGTTTCTCTGAGTATTTCAAAAATTTAATTTTGTAGATTTTATTTATTATTATTGAATAGCAGTTTGAAACATGCTTTTAATATGTATCGTAATTTTTAAAAATAATGTGGATGCTTTTGAATTAATTATTTTTTATGCAAAATTTATGTAATTTTTTTTTTTTTTTAATTTTGCTGAAATATGATGAATAGATTGTAGTGAATAATTTTCTCTTTGAATTTTTATATGTATTTTTTCTAGTTAAACTAATTCCATGCACTTGTTGTAAAGTATAGAAATTTTACTGTGATTGTTGATAACAGTGCATGTTACTTAAGATAAATGCAAGATTGTAATATATAGCAGAAAATCTGTTTATTTATTTTTTTTTCTTTAAAGAGGGTCTAAATAGGGGTTAGGACCCCTTATAAAGACCCCTCTGGCTCTAGTGCAGTCAATTAGCCTTAATTCCTATCCTATAATCAATCTTGAAAGAGGGGCACCAACCTTGTAGCTTATGATAAGCATTATAAGCACAAGGTTGGTAAAACATTGTTGTATTTTAATTTCCTCTTACGGGTATGATTCTCACTTATGAATTTCCTTTAGACAAGTTTTGAAGCACTATCTTGCTACTTTCTTACTTTTTAAGACTGTTAAGTGTATTGTTCAGGATAAAATAAAACTAAATCGTCATGTATTTTTGTGAATGCACATCATTTTGATTTTTTATGATAAATTTTACTTCTGATTTTAAATTGTCCTAATAAATTTTTTAATACAATACGTCAATATGGAGTTTTCAGATAACACACAGCACTACACAAAGCCAGTTAATTCTAATAAATTGAGAAATTGGTCGCTGTAGAAGTTTTAGAGAATATATGCATGTTTTATTATTTTATGTCTAAATTTTCAACAGTATGTAAGCATGTTTTTTCCAGTTTGATGAAGATGAAGCATATGTATGGCAGGTTTACTTGAAACAGTCTTCTCTTGAACAGCCTTCTCTTTTAAATTGTGATTGCCAGCTGGATTACATTTATAGGCACAATTTTTATACTGTGTCTATTTATGTAATCTTGTTAGCGTATGTGCCTAGATGCCAAATGAAGCGATATGCTGAAATCCAGGTGTAAAGAAAGAAGAAATCTAAGATAACACATACATCTGAAGATGTGCCGAAGCTGACTGCTAAAGGATCCTTATGGTAAAGTTTAAGTAAATTGTAAATCTTCTTAAATTTTAATCCTTCATCAGCTTAAGCATTTTTTTTGGGGGGGGGGGGGGGAATTATTTATTTACATAAAGTTCTTAACACTGTGTTAAAATTGTTATAATTTCAAATGCACAGTGTGTAGGATTGGTATCAAATTATATATATATGTATTTTTTCCCGATGTATACACGTACATACATGTGTATTAGTGATTGCTGCAATACAGAATTTTGTGTACTTTTTATGCACAGTCAAGTTTAGGGAATTAAGCTAGTAAACTATTAGACACTTTTATGGTTTAAATCACTGCTTTTTATTATTTCATTAAATTCTTAATTACACAAATTTTTTAAATATATTTAGGAAGACTGTAAAAATTAATTTTATCATAGAAACAATTCAAATTTCTAAGTTAACATTTTTCAGGTTATTTTTACTTCACATTGTCTTGATAATGCTACAAGATTTTTTTATCTTTTAACCACTGACATCTCATCAGTGGCCGAGAGGTTCTGCTCACTAAGCTAACAATCAGACAGTATCAGGTTCAATCTCAGGTCTCCAGTTATGCTTTTCGTCTTACGGCCGTATTCACCAATAACCTCAACTCCCAGTTGAACACAAAAACTTGAAAAGCGTATAAAGTCAGGGTTCAACATTTTAGCAAAGTTTGATGCGTTGCATCTGCCATCTAGCGGCATTGTTATTTTCAGATTTTTTAGCTGAAAATAACCAATCAAAAATTATATAAAACTTTGACACTAGATGGCAGAAGAAGCGTTCCAAATTTTCTTGGAAAGCTACACTCTGCCTTTAGACACTTTTTAAGTTTCGGAGTTGAACCGGGAGTTGAAGTTAATGGTGTTAGCCACTTAGAATTTTCTGTGATTTTCTCCAAAAACTTGCACAAGAATAGGCTAAAACAATTTAGTAGAGCCCCTCGAAGGATAATTCACCCAAACCATGTGGTCATTAAACCTTAACATGTACACCACTACACCGAAGCTGATAGACAGGATGCACAAGGTTTGAACCCAGGAATACTAATTTATGTTTGGAAGTAAAGCCGACGGACTGCATTTGGGTCTGAGGCTCTCAAGGGAGAGTGCTCTCTGTGGAGGTCTTTCTAAGGTGATCTAGTCCGTATTTATGTAAGTTTAGGAGAAAATCATGGAAAACTACTAGCGGCTAGAATGGCAAGTGCGATTTGGGACTAAATCCGACACCTCATGTCTACTCCATTTGAGCGCAGAACCACTTGGCTACAGATGGACTGGACTAGTAACGTAAAATAAATGAGTATTTATTTTTCAAAGAACTCTGTTCGAATAAAACATTTGCATTTATGTATAATATGATATTGCTAAGTACAAAGAGAGATAGAGAGAGGAAACATGTATAAAGTTAAATGCATTTGAGCCTTTTTTAAAAAAAATTAATTTTATAAAACCAAAAGATTTAATCATAAAAAATGAATGTTATACAGCATTTTGCATGCAATTATGATACTATTTTTAAAAAATTCTGTGAATTTTTGCATATTTATTTGTAAACCTGTTAAAATAATCCTAAAATAAAACAAAAATTGGGTTTAAACTTTTAATGTTTATAGCCATTTCTTTCAATGTAACAAAGTATACTAAAAGTTTTGTAATAACTTCAAAAATAAAATATTACAAGTAGTATAGTGTGGACTTTGGTAAAGCAATGTTTTGTGTTTTAGAGCTTTTTTTTTTTTTTTTTTTAAAGAAAGAAAGAAAATAAACTGTTTAATATTTATGAATTTTCTGAATATAAAAATGGAATTTAAAAATATGCGTTAGTTCATGAGTTATGATGGGGCAAAATTCCACATAGAATAATCTTGGCTTTGGCTTCTGGTGATGATAAGTAGAGAGAGTCCTGTTAACATTTAAAAAAAAAATCAAAACAAGTCCTTTTTCATTCCTATCTTTATTTTTCACCTTTTAGCAGAAAATTTAAATTAACATTAACACGTGTACAAAGGGAGTGACTAACTGTTCATGAAATCAAAACTGACTTGTAGCATGGTATCTGTAAGAAAATTAAGAGTCCAAGCTTCTCTCGCATCATCTATACTATGGCATAAACATAGTTAAAAATTATTTTATTATTAGTGACATTGCTTTACACTAGAAAAATTACACTGCTATCGCACTTAAGTTTTAGAATATATTTTATCATGAATGATGATTAATTTTTTTTAAATAAACTTCATCAAAATTTTTAATTAAAAAAATATTGTAAATTATGTCATACATATGAAAACCTGTTCAAATACAGTGGCAGATCCAGAACTCAACTTTTTTTTTTTGGGGGGGGGGGGGGGGGAGGGGGGGGCTAAGATTTTTCAAGATGTAATTCCAGATCAATGAAAATTTTGCAATTGTACTATTCATTTGGGAATGTCAGTAATTTTTGGAGGTGGGGGTGTCAGCCCCCTAATCCCCCCCCTTAAATCTGCCATTTTTCAAATATATTGCAGGAATCAAAAATCAATCCAATATTTCTATATTACAGTTTAAAAAGTCTCTTTGAATTAAAAAAAAATCATAAAGAAAAATTAATGCAATACAATAATCAACATCCTTCAGTGTCATTAGTTGAATTATTGTATACAAAAAATTCTGTATATGTGTATTGCGTTTCATTTCGAGATAAGAAAATTATCACCCATTCACAAATACTTGTTTTTTCAAAATATCCAGTTTTCGGGTTCCCAGGCCTCGGCTACATACGCAAAAATATTTACCTACTCACCCACTGGGTATTTAAACATCCCACATCACTACCCAGGACAGGACATATCAGTCTGCCTAGCTGTTCAGAGTTTTCTGTAGCTTTCTTTAAAACTCTCATACATACCAGCTTGGATTGCTTATAAAGATTCCCATTAATGGCACTTTACCCAGTCCTAGGACTAGGGACCTCGTGTAATCAATCGGCTTTAACACCTGCACCATTACACCAAAGCTGGCAGATAGGAACTGCCGGGTTCGAACCAAGGTTCCATTTGTCAGACTCAGTGGCGGATCCAGAACTTA
The DNA here is from genome assembly GCA_963930645.1 of Salticus scenicus. Lineage (NCBI taxonomy): Eukaryota > Metazoa > Arthropoda > Arachnida > Araneae > Salticidae > Salticus > Salticus scenicus. The sequence goes on along the minus strand of CAWVNO010002962.1, from coordinate 11,759 downwards.
ACTTTGGGCGGGGGGGAGGCTAAGAGTTTTCAAGATGTTATTCCAGACCAATGAAAAATTTACAATTGTAACATCCAATTGGGAATGTTAGTGCTTTTTTTTGGGGGAGGGGGGGGTTCAGCCCCCTAGCCCTCCCTTAAATCCGCCACTGGTCAGACTAGTTGTATGGAATTTTCCATTGTTTTCTTTGGATCGTGCATAAGTGCTAGCTAGGATCACTTAGAAAGACCCGCATGGAATTCACTCTGCATAGCATTTAAATGTTGTGTAAGAAATAGCTTCATTTTATCCAAATAATTTTAGAAATTAAAGAAGTCATACGAAAATCAATTTTTTTTTACATTTGAAACGTTATTTATTTTTTTTCTGAATAGTGATTCAAAAAGTCACATTTTACCTTTTGATTAAAATTGTTGTCATTTTTTAAAATTAATGGCAGAATTTTTTTAATTAAAACTGAAATGACCAGGAAAATTAATCCTAACATAGAAATAATGCAAATTCGTTTTACATAAAATTTTGAAATCACTTTAACATTGAGTACAAGATATACATTTCATTAGTTAAATTTCTTTCTTCAAAATGACTAGTAAGTGCGAGGTTCGATCCAATATCGCGATCCTCAGCTTAGTTGTTTAAAAATAATTAGCTTGGGGGGAAGGGGGGGATAAATGAATTTAGAAAGTAATATATTACTTGTTTCTTCATCCCAGTAAATAAATTGCATTTCATATATTTTACACATTTCTAAAATTTCATTTTATGGATCTAAAGCTCTTACATTCTAAAGAAGTAATTAAAAAACAAAAACAAATATAGAAGCATTTATAAATTGAAAAATGTAAAAGAAATAGCTGAAATTTACATTACATAAAATTTGGAAAAGTAAGAAAGAAATTAAAGTATGACAATTTCGAGAAATATTGTATGTATAGATGTCTATTATAATTCAAATTCTTTAATTTTCTATTTTCAAATTCGCTTTGCTGTTGCTCGCTGAATTCTAAAGAAAATCAAAACAGATGTTTTTTAAAAGCCTGGCTATTGCCTGTTACTGCCCTGCAACGCGATTGGTTCATTTCTTTTTACTCTGCCTGTCCTCGGGATTTTTCTGGCGCCAGTAAACTCCTGTGGAATGTAATGGAGTTCACTGATGGAATCTCTGCGGACGACGGACAGCGGAACGGAACGTTCAGTGTGAAGGCACCTTAAAGCGGGCTTCACCCTGGCCGTTCCGCACCGCTCCGCGAAACTAGCGCATGCGCAATGATGAAATTTGTCAACGCAACGGATGAACGCAAAGTTCTCTTGCGGAAAACGTTGACTTCTGTCTGTGCTAGAAATGAACGTTCTCGCCGTCGTCGACCGCAAGCAGTGAACCAATCAGATTGTTGAATGAAAAACTCACTTCCTTCATGCTTGCCTCGCGTGTAACTTTGGATTGTTTATGATTGCTTCAGTATTTGATATGATGTTTTGAATTTTGAATAAGAAAATACATGATTTCTATCACTGAAATATCTCAAGATACAAACATTTGTTTGATTTGAGTCAGCTAAAAGATTACATAGAGAGGAAAAATAGTACATGAAAGGTAAATATAAATTCTGACCTTAATAACGTATCAGGTTAATTGTACATTTATTTTAGCATTTAAAGTTTGTTTTCGATAAATACTAATAATTCGTTCATATTTAAAGACTTTTTAAACTTATGCGAGTTGCTTATGCTTTATTATTTACTAATTGTTTCACTTTGGAAAGTGCCTACTATCTCTTATATTATTAAATAAGTATTTAATTACTATTATTATATACTCGTTTTACTTTGTTTGAAATAGGAAAAGTATGCTTTTGTGTAAAATTATCAGTTTTTTTTCACAAATTTCTGCTTTTTTTTTTCCCTTCTCTAATAAGTGATCCTAATTTTTCAGATATTATTGATGTATACCGCTATCATGATTCGTATTTCACTTGAAATTTTGAGAATTAACCTGACAAAGTAACAATAAAACTGTAAGTTAATCAACAAAAAACAAACAAAATGTTATTAAAACGACGATTTTTCTTTCTTCATATTTTCGAATGTATTTTGAAACTTTAATGTTATGTTATGAAAAATAACGATTTTTTTTTTTTTTTTTTTTTTTTTAGTTTTTATTGCTCAGTTTCTCTGAGTATTTCAAAAGTTTAATTTTGTAGATTTTATTTATTATTATTGAATTGCAGTTTGAAACATGCTTTTAATATGTATTGTAATTTAAAAAAATAATGTGGATGCTTTTGAATTAATTATTTTTTATGCAAAATTTATGTAATTTTTTTTTTTTTTAATTTTGCTGAAATATGATGAATAGATTGTAGTGAATAATTTTCTCTTTGAATTTTTATATGTATTTTTTCTAGTTAAACTAATTCCATGCACTTGTTGTAAAGTATAGAAATTTTACTGTGATTGTTGATAACAGTGCATGTTACTTAAGATAAAAGCAAGATTGTAATATATAGCAGAAAATCTGTTTATTTATTTATTTTTCTTTAAAGAGGGTCTAGATATGGGTTAGGACCCCTTATAAAGACCCCTCTGGCTCTAGTGCAGTCAGTTAGCCTTAATTCCTATTCTATAACCAATCTTGAAAGAGGGGCACCAACCTTGTAGCTTATGATAAGCATTATAAGCACAAGGTTGGTAAAACATTGTTGAATTTTAATTTCCTCTTACACGAATGATTGTCACTTATGAATTTCCTTTAAACAAGTTTGGAAGCACTATCTTGCTACTTTCTTACTTTTTAAGACTTTAAGTGTAATGTTCAGGATAAAATAAAACTAAATCGTCATGTATTTTTGTCCATGCTCATCATTTTGATTTTTTATGATAAATTTTACTTCTGATTTCAAATTATCATAATAAATTTTTTAGTACTTTAATATAATCTTTATATTCATGGGTTCTTTTTAAATTAGATTATAACTAGCGATAAATATCTTTTAAAATTATAATCATATTCATTATTTATCAACTAATTATTGAAAAGGTTACTCACCCTTTCTTCTTTTCACGGCCGACTTGAAACTTAGGGAGTTAGAAGAGAATATCGATGACACAAAATAATATTTCTTGAACTTTTGCTTTTAACATATTTAAATAAATGATGATGATGGAGGTCTATGTACAATGAAATATATGTACAAAATTTGACGATTAATAAAACAATTTTCAAATTATTTCTACTTCACATAATGAATAACTTTCTGTATATTCAAAATATTCAGTTTTCTTCTTCTTTAATAAAACAGAATCATACTAAATTTTAAGACACCGTAAAAGTGCCTTTCCTTTCAAGTCTACATCTTTTTTAACACTCCACTTTCGAATCGAAAGTGCATCTTATTCTAATGAAACCAAAAGAGAATAAAAAATAAATAAAAAATAAAACATTCCAACTGTCGCGACAGGTGACGCAGAGACAGAGGGAAAAGAATGGGGGGAAGGCACTGATGTTGCAACATCCTCCCACCTTGAGCATGGAAAGATTCTGTACATGCTCAACAAAATATTAAAGAAAAAGGAAAACAGTTTACATTCTAAAATATTCTTAGGAAAATAATAAAAAAAAAATAATAATAAACAATATAATATAAAAATAGTTCAGAAAAATGTTCAAGTCATTTTGGACTTAAAGTTATATAGTCAGTTTAGATATTAAAGTTTTTTCACTGGTTTGATAATTCTACCAAAACTAGAGGTCTGAATTTGATTCTTGTTTACAATTGTATCACTAAGTTCTAAAAGGCAAATCCTCTGTAGTGGTCGTAAAAATTCACCATTCAGTGTTTTCATTTTGGCAACAAGAAATTGTCCATCTTTACCAGGATAGAGTTCCACCACTTTAGCCAACGGCCACTGAATGCGTTTTAAGTTGTCATTTTGCACTAAAACTAAATCTCCAATTTTAATATTGTTGTTAGGAGGTTTCTTTACATTGTTAAATTCTCGAAGAGATCCCAAATATTCAGTTCTAAATCTCTTGCGAAGATCGTCTTTTAGTTTTTGTCGGTATTCAAATATTTTTCTCAGGTTATTTCTTTCTATAAAATCCAAGTCAGGTACTCCTGTTTCACGGAGATCTTTCAAAAACATTTCAGGTGTGAGAGGTGTTAAATCTTCAGTATCCTCAGATACATATGTAAGTGGTCGTGAATTCACCATACTTTCTGTGTCGCAAATGGTAGTATGTAATTCTTCATAGTTCAAATGGGCTTTCCTAAAACTCTTTTCAACATTGATTTGATAATGCGAATCAATCTTTCCCAAAATCCACCCCACCACGGAGAGGCCGGTGGGTTAAGTTTCCATTTAATTCTTTTTATAGTGGCAAATTCTTCAATCTGTGCCCAATCCACAGAATTTAATTCTTTTCTTGTCGCAACTAAGTTGGTTCCATTATCACTGTAGATGATACGTGGTCGTCCTCTACGTGAAATGAATCTTCTCAAGGTCTGTATGAAATTCTCTGTTGTTAAGGAAGTCGTCAATTCTAGGTGGATAGCTCGAAAAACTGTACATGTATACAAAACTACCCAACATTTGCTGCCATCTTTTAAGAATAGTGGTCCAAAAAGGTCGGTTCCAATAATTTCAAAAACACCAGCTTCTCTCACTCTATCTTCAGGCAGAGGTGAACTCAGCACTTCAGCAGCTTTCGAAGAGAATCTCTGACACTGGACACATCTATGCAGAATCTTTCTAATGGTCTTCCTGCATCTTATTATCCAGAATTTCTCTCGAATTGCTGACATAAGAATTTGTATTCCTGCATGATTCATCTCTGTATGTTCATTTTCAATAATTCTATAGGTTACGTTATGGTTCGCTGGCAAAACTACTGGATATCTAAAATTTTCTGAATCTTTTCGCATTGATATTCTAGTTTGAACTCTGATGACTCCCATTTCATCAACAAATGTACGCAAAGAGGATAAGTTTTTCTTAAAATTTAAATCTTGATTCTGAACAAACTTCATAATCGTAAGTTCAGCCTTTTCAATTTCTTCAACTGTTAAATTGGTCATTACTCTTGCTTCTTTAGGCTTTTTAACATTTTCTTTAAATCTGAGTATCCATGCTGTGACCTTTAACATCTTTTTATAGGAGGAACATTTCTCGTAAAAGTCTATGTTTTCCGATGATACATTGTCTGCAGAAACTATTGTTTTTCTTCTCTCTGATTCTATTACATTTAAATCGGGTTCTAAAACTTCGTTAGGCCAAAATTCTGAAGATTTTCTTAACCAAGAAGGTCCTTCCCACCACCGGGATTTTAAGAGAAATTCAGCAGTACAGCCTCTTGATGGCAAATCGGCAGGATTGAGCCTCCCCTGGTACGTATTTCCACTTCTCTGGATGGCTGAGGGATCTAATTTCTTGCACTCTATTGTAAACAAAAGGTGCCCAATTTTCATTTATTTTTATCCAAAATAGAGCATTTGATGAATCTGTCCAAAAATGTGTTGGAATACTTGGCTGTCTTAGATCTGTTTTTACACTTTGCGCTAGTCTTGCTCCTATGGTACAGGCAAGAAGTTCTAGCCTGGGAATGGTGACTGACTTCAATGGGGCTACCCGAGATCTGGCTTGCACAAGTTGGCAGGTAATGGCATTAAAATTTTCTGCTCTTAAAAAAATGCAAGTTACATAGGCTGCTTTGCTTGCATCGCAGAATACATGAAGGCTCATTTCCGTATACTCCGGATCAGGTACAAGGAGTCTTGGAATAGCAACGTCATTCAACTTATGTAGTCCCCTTTTCCATTTCTCAAATTTTTTCCCAACACATTCAGGTAATTCAGAATCCCAACTCACTTTTAGTTGCCAACATTCTTGAAGTAAAATTTTTGGTGCTAAGGTTACTGGACAACTATACCCGATGGGGCCGAATACTTTATGGGCTACTGACAATGTTTGTCTTTTGGTAACTGTCTTGATTTCTTCTTGATTTTCTCGCAAATCTATACTTAGTGAATCATTGTTTAAATCCCATAATAATCCCAAAACTGGAACACTTCTTTTCTTGGAGGGAGTAGAATTTTCTTCTGTTGGATTGATAATATTATGCTCCCACCCTCTTAGATCGAATTTTGCAGTACTAAGGATATATTTAGACTCCGAAATAATTTTTTCAAGTTTTTCGACACTTTCTACACTAGTAACACTATTATCTACATAAAAAGATTCTGCTAGTTTATCAGCAGTTTCTTTTAGTTCATCGTTAACCTGTTGCAAGTGGTACTTTAGAGTTGCTCCTAACAAGTAGGGACTACAAGTAAGGCCGAATACTACTCTTCTATGCTTAAAAATCTTAATATTTGAAGGATCACCCTCCTCCCACCACAGGAATTTAAGATACGGTCGGTCTACTTCGCTGAGCTGAATTTGTAGGAACGCTTTACGAATATCTGAAATTACCCCAATTTTTTTAAAGCGAAATCTATTAATTACAGAGGGAATTAGTTCAACTAAGTTGGGACCCTTTCCCAAACAATCATTAATAGAAGGAGAGCCCTTTTCTCTCGCTGACCCATCAAAAACTGGACGAATTTTAGTTGTGGAATTTTCTTTAATAACTGCTCTGTGGGGCAGAAAATGTTCATTTAGATTATCACTGTATGGCTCAACTTCTTCAATGATTTCTTCTGCAAGCCATTCGTCAAAAACTGCTTCGTAAGCTTCTAATCTTCTAGATTTCTTCAGTGATTCCATGCAATTCTTCAATCTTCGCTCAGCAATTGGTCTACAGCTAGGTAGTGGAGGATGGCCTTCAATCCATGGAAGGCTTACTTCATATCTGCCGTCTTCAACAGTTTTAATATTTTGGTTAAAATATTCTTCAGCAGCTAAGTCTAATTCTTCTCTCGTGTTCTTATTTCCTGAATCCAAAATTCCTAAAGTATCCAGGGACCAAAGATCTGAAATCTGTGCATTGGCCACATGAAGAGATAAAACAACATTTGTACTATCGTTGGAACTAAATTCTTCAGTTTTACCCGTCAATGTCCAACCTAATTTTGTTTCAAAGGCCACTAAACCCTTCGAGAGTAATTTACTTTTCCCTGTAAAAAGTTTCCCACATACATCTGCACCAATTAACAAATCAATTTCTCTATTTTTATTTCTTCTAAATTTTGTAGAGTTGTCATAATCTGAAAATTGAATTCCCCGCTTTCTTGCTTCGTTAATCCATGGCCCATTTCGTAATTTAGGTACTTCTGCGCAAATTTTTTCTTGATCAAGAACTTCAAAATTACACAAATACTTTTTGTGTAGATCACTTAAATGTATTCTATACCGTAAATGATCATGTGTTTGTTGTAAACCACCAAACAAAGTATGGTTTAATTTTTCTTGCCCTGTAGGTGTATAACCAATTTTCTTTATTATTTCTTTCTTTAAATAAGATTTCTGAAATCCTGAATCAATTAATGCTCGGATAGTGTATTCTTTATCTTTATTGATTAACCTTAGCGTTAAAGTTTGGAGTAACACTTCTTGATTACAAGTTTTGTTGGACAAAGTGGTATTTTTATTTGTAACTTATTTTTCAGAATTATTTTCTGGACACATTATATCGAAATGACGGCGAGAACAAATACGGCATTTTACAAAGCAGCGGCAATTTTTTGCCAAATGACCTTTAGAGAAACAAACAAAACAATGACCACGTTTCATCAAAAAATCTCTTTTTTCACTGAACTCTTTAGTTTTGAATTCTTTACAATCCTGCAATGGATGTTTTTCGCTATTACAAAAATTACAGAAATGTCGTTTATTGCCTGAATTATTATTGTAAAGGCCAGCTGCAGTTGATGGACGTATTTTGTTTATTTTTGGTGATTCATAACTTTCTTTCTTATTTGATGTGGTGGAAATATGTTCTGAGTGTTGGCCATTTGAAATTAGTGCAGTAGCTTTTTCGCGACTAACAACTTCTGTTTTTAAAATTTCAATCATTTCTGAAACTTTCCACTGATCATCATCGCCGTATTTTTTCGTTATTTCTAAAACTATGTCTGCTGGTAAAAGTTTTATGAAAATTGGGCAAAATAACGTGCTGTAATTTTCTTCTTTTATCCCTAGGGATTCTAGATTTCTTATTTCTGTCTGACATGTGTCTAGTAATTTTCTTAATGCAAATATATCGTTGGAATTTTTTACAGGACAAAGATTTAGTAATTTATTTAAATGTGAATTAATTAATAATGTTTTTTTACCAAATCGATCTTTTAATGTTTCCAGAGCCGCGTAATAATTATTGTTTGTTAGCGTGAAACCTTTTATTGCATCAGCAGCTGTACCACTTAAATATGTTCTCAAATAGCTAAATTTATCAATATTTGATAAAACTGAATTCTTATCGATTGCTGCTTCAAATTGATCCATAAATCTGTGAAAATCGCTTGGATCACCGTTAAATCTATCAATGTTTAATCGAGGAAGATTACTATAACCTTGATCTAATTTTGGTGATCTATTACCTTCTATTAAGGGGCTAGTCGATAAAATGTTAGAATTACTACTATTTTTTATTTTAATCATTTTACTTTTTACTTTAGTTTTCCAAATCAAAATATTTGAATTATATTCATCGCATTTTATAACTTCCTCTTCAACCTCTTCTACTTCGATATTTTTCTGTATCTCGTCATCTAATGAATTCAATTCCCTATCTTTTAAATTCAATTCCTCTAACTATTGTTCTAATTCTTCTTCTCCAACATCAATTTCTAATAACCTGCCTTCGATTTTATTTATTAACTTCGTAGTTTGCGCTCTAAGAACACTTCTTTTTTGTTTTTGAATTACACTCATTATGCTAATTATAAATAACAAATCTTAAAAAATATTATTATTTGATCAACTATCAAATAAAATTTCTTGTCAAAGTAGTTAATTAAACGAAAACATTTCAAAGTTATGCATTCATCATATTATTATATAACGCAATAATTCAAAACACAAAGTATTGCACAAACCCAAACTAAAATATTGTTTCGTTTCATTTTTATCAAAGGAACAAATTTCAAGAACAAAAGTAATAATATAAATAGCATTTATTATTTATTTCAAATGTAAATGAAAACGAAACTTTTTCGTTGAAACCAAAACTTTTTCTCTTTATTTATATCGTCATCAAAAGAACAAATTTTCAAATATTCAATTCAAATAACATTTATATTTATTTTGATGTTGGAGAAAGTAAACCAAGTCGGCCGTCCCTGTTCTGGGGCGCCACTAATTTAATATAATCTTTATATTCATGGGTTCTTTTAAAATTAGATTATAACTAGCGATAAATATCTTTTAAAATTATAATCATATTCATTATTTATCAACTAATTATCGAAAAGGTTACTCACCCTTTCTTCTTTTCACGGCCGACTTGAAACTTAGGGAGTTAGAAGAGAATATCGATGACACAAAATAATATTTCTGGAACTTTTGCTTTTAACATATTTAATTAAATGATGATGATGGAGGTCTATGTACAATGAAATATATGTACAAAATTTGACGATTAATAAAACAATTTTCAAATTATTTCTACTTCACATAATGAATAACTTTCTGTATATTCAAAATATTCAGTTTTCTTCTTCTTTAATAAAACAGAATCACAATAAATTTTAAGACACCGTAAAAGTGCCTTTCCTTTCAAGTCTACATCTTTTTTAACACTCCACTTTCGAATCGAAAGTGCATCTTATTCTAATGAAACCAAAAGAGAATAAAAAATAAATACAAAAATAAAACATTCCAACTGTCGCGACAGGTGACGCAGAGACAGAGGGAAAAGAATGGGGGGAAGGCACTGATGTTGCAACAAGTACAATACTTTAATATGCAGTTTTCAGATAACACACAGCACTACACAAAGCCAGTTAATTCTAATAAATTGAGAATTTGGTCGCTGTAGAAGTTTTAGAGAATATATGTATATTTTATTATTTCATGTTTAAATTTTCAACACTATATAGCCCCGTTCACATGAGCAGTTTCTACCCGGGTCAAACCCGCGTCAATCTTCGCGAAGCTGTTCACATACTTCCATCCCGCGTAAAAGCAGGGTTAGACCAGGGTCATTTTTCCTCCGAAATCAACCCCGCAATATACTAGGGGATAAGAGGGAATAACCCGCGAATTACCCAGAATGCTTTTCGCTTGTTTCTTTCTGCTTCAATACTGGGACAGCGAATTGCGCACTATTTTCAAGAGATAAACTGCGTTCTTTTTTATTATTTTATTTTATTATTATTTTGTGTGTGCGTATTGTTCTGTGAAGTTAATTGAAGAATAATAATACTAGAGGAAGGAATTTAAAATAATGCGTGGATATTATATAAATGAAAAATATAAAACTGGCACAGTGTTTTGCACTTTTCTTTTTTCCCTTTTTATTGAAATTTCTAAAATTCACAGTAAACTAACATGTAGTAAATTAATATTGTTTTACAATATGAATAATTTTTTTGTATTATAAAGGTTATTTAAGTAAATGGTAGACACATTTTTTTTTTTTCTTTTGTAAATAACTTCTTAGAATTATAAACATTTTGTATGCATATGCATTGGAATATACCAATATTAAGTATTAAAATTTCTCAAAAACTATTTAAATTCAATAAAATTAAATTAAAAAATTATATATTTTTTAAAAATTAATCCTGCTAAACAATTTTTAACATTTCTCTTTATTTTATTTAACAATATATTCTAAACATGTTTGAATATTGCTTTCTCTATTAATGGATAAAATAATTTTTGAAAAATGTTTTTATGTTTGCATATTAATTTTTTTCATTTAATTTCCAGCATTCAAACAATATATATATATACATATATATATATATATATATATATACATATATATGCATACATATATAATCATTTTAAGAAATTAATTTATCAGCCAATCTTTAATATATATATAAAGATTTAACTTACCAATGAATTTACAAAGTAATAACCAAATATATTTATAAAATATTTCTGAGTTGCTGTAAAATATTTAAAATCCATTGTACACACTAGAGCCTGGACTGGGTGGAATGTCTTTTAGGGGGACTTTCTAAGGGAAACTAGCTCATACTCATGGAAGTTTTAGGGAAAACGACGGAAAACTATTAGGATCAGACCGACGATGGTTCGAACCCGATACCCATATTTATTCGCCTAATAGTATGGCCAATATATCGAATTTTGTTGGGTTAATAACAGTTATAAGAACTATATATATATTTTTCCTGGTAGGAGGAAGAGAAGCAATTTTAATTATATAAACAGAACAAATTTATAATACCTATATCTTGAGTTCACGTATAAAATTTAACTTTAGAAGTGGGTTATAAATAGATAAACTATTTGGGAACAGATTTGAATAATATATATTTCATAATCTGTTTTATATTTTACTATATTAGAGATTTCATTGAAAATTTTCTTTTATAGGTAATTGTATCATATTGCTACTGTTCTTACACACACACACACACATATATATATATATATATATATATATATATATATATATATATAATTATCGACATATTTAATAAAAAAAAAAATTAAGTGATGGTGTGAGCATTAAGGCTGATTGATATCACAAGGGCTCTAGGCCTAGGTGGAATGCTCTCCACAAAATTATTTTAAGAGGTTTGGATTTTAGTTTCGGATTATTTAAGAGGTTCCGTGATTTTCTATTG